>NW_021024529.1:2279278-2373304 GCF_004153795.1 Camellia sinensis | reverse complement strand
AAAATAAATTTATTTAATTGTGTAAAAAATAAAATAAAATAAATTTTTATTTAATCTAGTTAAAAATAATTAAAATGTTAAAGATATGTTTAATATTGTTATTATTTAGTAAATAATTAAAAAGGGTAAAATAATCATTTGAATATTTATTGAGAGGGTAATTTTGGTGAAAATTGGGCCGAGCTAGGAGATGGTCATTATGGCCCATAGTACGAAGGGCTGGGTAAAAAGGCCGTAAAGTTACTCCGGCCCAGGAGAGGTACAAAATTACTTCGGCCCGAGAGAAATGCAAAGTTACTCCGGTCCAGAAGCGACTTGAAGTTATTCCGGTCTCAGAGTTAGCCCAGTCGTGGCGTATTGTGGTTAGAACAGTCAGAACCTTGCTACTCGGAAGCTCGGTCTAAACACACCATGGGTTGTACAGGAGAGAACCGAGATAAGGGGGAGTAAATGGAAGAACCGAACTAAGAATAGTTCGGCCTACTCTGTGGCTCAGCATAGCCAGTTTTATTTCGGTCATGTTGTAGTTCGACCATGATAAAAACCATCTCACTTGGTTTAAGCAGTGAGGGGAATGTTGAAGGATAAGCATTATTTTTCAGGAGTATGAATCCTAGGAGGACTCTGCATGAAGGAGTAGAAGTCCTACTAGGATTGTGCCACACGAAACTTATAAAAGCTCACAAACATCACCTTTGGGGAGGTAACACACAATTTTGCTTTCTGAATACACAGAGCTTTGTCCATTTGTCAAGTTTGCTGACTTAGGCATCGGAGAGGTTTCCGGCACACACCCGCCGGCTAGCTCACGTTTGCGTTTTCAGGTGATAAGGCGACATCGTACGAGAAGGTTGACCAAGTCTGTGCTCCTCCGTACGATGTCGCCTTATCACCTGAAAACACAAACGTGAGCTAGCCGGCGGGTGTGTGTCGGAAACCTCTCCGATGCCTAAGTCAGCAAACTTGACAAATAGACAAAGTTCTGTGTATTCAGAAAGCAAAATTGTGTGTTACCTCCCCAAAGGTGATGTTTGTGAGCTTTTATAAGTTTCGTGTGGCACAATCCTAGTAGGACTTCTACTCCTCCATGCAGAGTCCTCCTAGGATTCATACTCCTGAAAAATAATGCTTATCCTCCAACACCCCCCTCACTGCTTAAACCAAGTGAGATGGTTTTTATCATGGCCGAACTACAACATGACCGAAATAAAACTGGCTATGCTGAGCCACAGAGTAGGCCGAACTATTCTTAGTTCGGTTCTTCCTTTTACTCCCCCTTATCTCGGTTCTCTCCTGTACAACCCATGGTGTGTTTAGACCGAGCTTCCGAGGAGCAAGGTTCTGACCGTTATAACCACAATACGCCACGACCGGGCTAACTCTGAGACCGGAATAACTTCAAGTCACTTCTGGACCGGGGTAACTTTGCATTTCTCTCGGGCCGGAGTAATTTTGTACCTCTCCTGGGCCGGAGTAACTTTACGGCCTTTTTACCCAGCCCTTCGTACTATGGGCCATAATGACCATCTCCTAGCTCGGCCCAATTTTCACCAAAATTACCCTCTCATTTATCATTCTCCATAGTATCCCAAACAAACATATGATTCATATTTGATCCAACCAAGTAGTCCTTTTCTGACATTTAATCACATGACTAAACAAATATGGGATACAAATTTAATCCAACCATATAGTCATTTCCTGACATCTAATCCCATGACTAAACAAACATGAGATATAAATTCAATCCAACCAAATAGTCTAGGGACAATGTATCCAGAACTAATATTCCGGTGGATTCCAGTCTCCCTTATTCAGTCCGTCCAAACAAACACACCCTCATATTATTAGTATGTAGCACATGGATTGAGGCCTCGTTTGGGAACAGGCTAATTTAGTAACTTTTTTGCTATTTGGCTAAAATATGAGCTAAAAAAAACTAGTATGTTTGAGATGACTTTTTGACTTTTTACGAAAAGATGTGCAAAAAGTAGAGAGAAAAGAGAATCGTTGACTTTTTGGTATGGGTTGTTAGTTTTTTGGCTAATTTAGTAACTTTTTGACTTTTTGACTAAAAAGTTCGGTTGCCAAACGAGGCCTGAGTACTATAATTTTTTTTTTCTTCTTTAAATATTTGAGCACTGAACCCTTGATTGCTTACCCGATTGGACTTAGATAGGGACTCAGTCAAAGAAGACCATAGAGTCCCCCTAGGCTGGAGACCAGAGTGGTCCAACGTGACTTTTGTCCACTAAGACGATGACCCAAACCCAGTTGTTCTGATTGCTTACAGAGAAGAGTTCGCCGGGACCATGGACTACTTTTGAGCCGTCTACATGCCGACGAACGCTTTCCTTTAAAAAAAAAAACAGTTTTTATTATTATTATTATTATTTTTTTATAAATCTCTTTGATTATAAATGTTCTAAGAGTCTTGAATTTGTATTTTTGTATTTTGAGTGTATTAATGTTAATTATACTTTTTATTTTTTTCATTAAAAAATATAAAAAGATAAAAAGTTTCATTATGTTGTCAAGTTCTTTGGGGAAAAAATTTGACTATTATTTTACTTCGTTTATATCAAAAGAATTTCAATGGAACTGTTTATTTTTCTTGATGTATATTAAATCTCTTTGATTGTAAGTATTCTAAGAATTTTGGATTTGTAGTTTTTAAAAAGAGTACTAATTTTTCAAGGATTATTATTTTACTTTGTTTATATCAAAATTGTAAGCGTTTTCTATCTTTTTTTTTTAATGAGTTTGTGATGTATAGTCATTTAAAAAAAAAAGAAGCATGGTACTTTTTTTGAATTTGCACAAGGCATGTGCCCGGCTGCTAGTGTATATATATGTCTAATTCATCATATTTAAAATAATATTAGAATTACATGACACATAAAGATACGTAAAAAGTAAAGATTTTTGACAAAATATTTAAGTGATATAAATAGTTGGAGAGTAAATCATAAGTAGTGAGTAATATTAATTTAAATAATAACACTCAGGCATGCTTTTCTTTGTAAGTGGATGTGAATGAATCCACTCTCTTTATGTCTAATGATAAAAAGAAAAAAATCAATAAAATAAGCACAAAACATAGTAGAACAGAGTACATAACCAAGCCAACATCACAAATAGTACCAGATCACAGCCACCCAATATTATCAAATATTAGCCCAAACTTTGTCAATGTCTACCTTAACCCCCACTTCATTACTCCAACATTATCATAAGTTACAGTAGCAATAATGGTCTTCTCTCTTAACCTGCGACAATGATTTAGAGAGAAAAACATGTGAGTTAAAGTGATTTGTTTATAAGAATTTGAGAAAATGATCAGGCAACATGAAATCACAAATAAAATGCATGGAATCATTCAGATTATATATATTAAAAAAATGCATGAAATTTAAGAAATTATTGATAATAGGCAAAAAATTCAAGTTTTATGTAAAAAAAACCAAATAAAGAATGCATATACAATGTGTATTCAATTTCGATTTCGACATGTGGGATACCCCAGTCTCATATTGGATAGATACTCATTGTTTGACCAACCATATATGGAATAACCCATCCTCAACTATGTGAGGTTTTCTTTGAGAGACCATAAAGATAAAGCCATGATGGTCGAAGGACAAGGAATGGCAATGGGCCGGGGCGAGGCCGGGGATCACATCCCCCGTTCCTAATCCCCGATGTTGCAAATTCCCATGTCCCCGATCCCTGAGGATGAACCTATCACCGGCCTCGACCTCGAAAATTCCCCAGCTTAAAAAAAAAAAAATCAGAGAATGAAGATCCAAATTCAAAACACAGATCCAAATGAAGACCTATTCAACAATTTGTGAGATCCAAATCCAAATCAGTGAATGAAGACCTATTCAAACAAAACACAGATCCAAATCCAAACACAATTTGTAAGATACATAACATCACAACAAGATCATCATCTTCCAGATCTGACACTATCCAACAAATCTAATACTATTCAAAAAATCTAACACTATTCAAATCTAAAAATTTGTGAGCTGAAATGTCTAAAAAAATAAATCTAACACTATTTACATCTAACATTATTCAGATCCGACACTATTTAACAAATTTGTGAGCTGAAATGTAAACATTTAAATATGTTTAAAAAAAAAAAACAAAATCAGATCTGAATCCATATATATATAAAGATCAAGATTGATCAAGATTTTTCAAAAAAAATCATAGATTTGTTCAAAACAATCTTGGAACCTATAGACACCCCATTTTTGACCGACATTAAGATTCAGACGTCTACAGTTTCTGGCGACTCTGTTGGAGATTTAGAGAACTTGACTCGAACTCATGATATCTTGTTTTGACTACACTTATGTGTTTCTTTGCATTGCATTTGCATTGGTGCGCCTAGAACACCGTGTTTGCCATCTGCTATTCCTAAACAGTTTGCCGGAGGCTCGCTTTGAGAAGCATGCCATAAGGTTGGCCGGTTACGGGCTCTACCATGATGGGAACACAAACCCCAGTTGTTATCGGGGCACCCTTTTTGACCATTCGACCTAGTGCATATTCGGAATCCATAGTGACCATTCCAAACTAGGATAGATTGCTTACCCGATATAGGTTGTTTGCAGCTGCTGTGTGCGTAGTGAAACCCTAGTTCTTGACGAAACTAGGACAGGGAAATCCTACCCCTCCATAGGGGTGTTTTGGTTCTCACTTGCTTGCTATGTGCTCTTAGAGTGTGTCTCTATAGGAATACATGTATCAGTTTGCAAGTCTGGGTATCAGGCCTGTGGGCACCAACATCAGTATTTGGGGAATCAGTTTTCCTTGAGGGTATCAGTTTACAGGCAGAATTTGAGGCAGAATTCAGTAAAGAGTACAGTCATTCAGCTATGCTCATGTCCGTCCTAGTGAAGTTAGGCTGAGATGCTCTCTGTTTTCTTTTTTGCTAGGTAGTCCTGGAACCATAGCTTCAGAAGGCTCCAATATCCCCCGAGGTTTATCGGACTTGTGCTAATAGACTTTGTCAGGTCAGAGATTCAGTTCAAGGGCAGTCAGTGTTCCTTTGCTAGAGGCAGGGTAAAAAGGCTAGTCAGACACAGATCACCAGTTCAGCAGTTACCAGATCAGTGGCCCTTATCCACCGCACCAGTGAACAGTCAGGCTGAGGTCTCAGTTTCTACTATAGGGATAGATATACCGGTTGTCCAGATAAACCAACACTCTATGGAAGGAATGGAGGAAATGATGCGTCAACTCCAAGAAAGTATGAAAATCATGCAACAGGACGCTGTCCGCTAAGCGAAATTTGCCAAACAGCAAGTTGCGATCATGGCCCAGCAGGCAGAGCTAATCACCAGGCTGCAACAGCAAAACAGAGCCTCTGCTTCGCATCAAGCTCCTCCCCCACCAAGGGTTCCGATACCCGGAGAAACACCAAATATCAAGGAAGGTACGGACATTCCAACGGGGCCGGCTCCGTCCCCAATCTTACCCCAGCTATCCAAAGCACCTACCAACCTACCGGATTCTCCCTTCGAGTTTGAGGTGGACCTGACGACATTAAAAGTGAGCAAGCTTGAAAAGCTGTTCAAGAAATCTCAGGGCGTCAAGTCCATTCCAGATATCGAAGATGGGTACATCGACGCAGCTGTGACGCTGTCAGGCCGATTTAAGATGCCACATATCGATCGCTTTGACGGATCTAGGGATCCCATGGTGCATCTACAGTTTTTTTCAGACATACTAAGGCCAATGGGTCTCACTAGAGTACAGATTTCTTTATTCGGCCGGACCATGTCGGGTGTAGCGGCCATTTGGTATGCCAAAATTGGAAGACGATGTTAAGAGGAATTAGGATGAGATGGCCGAGGCTTTTGTCGCTCAGTACTCCAATAATACACAAATCGAGATTACAACCCGTGATCTCGAGACGACTAGGCAGGAGCCTAAGGAGAGTTTTTCTGAGTTCATAACCCGATGGAGGGCCAAGGCCTCAATGATGACCACTAGGCCCACTGACAAAGATTAGATTCGAATGATTGTGCACAATCTCCAGCCCAAACTCATGCAAAAGATGATCGTTCTCCCCTTCCCCACCTTTTCAGATTTGCATGAGATGGGGGTACAAATCGAGGATGCTATGAAGCAGGGCCTCATTGACCAGGAGAAGGAGCAGCCCCGGAGGGCGTTTTCTCGCAGTTCGAATGCAACCACCAGTGGTGAAGCAGCTGCAAGATCTTCTGAAGTAGGTATGGCCACCACCGCCGCATCAAGAACATCTACCCCATTCACCGGTGCGTTCGGAAGTAGCTCAAAAAAAACCAAATATCCACCTCGAGTTAAGAGGGTTTTTACCCCACTTTATATGCCTTTGTCAAAAGCTCTAGAGGTCTTACTCCAGAAAGGATATCTGAAACCGTTGGAACAACAGCCTCTACCCGATCCTACCTCTCCAAAGCATGACCAGACTAAATACTGTGCCTACCATCAACAAACCGGTCATGACACTGACAGTTGCTTTCGTCTTCGCCATGATGTACAAGATCTGTTTGACAACAAGGTCATCGTCGCACCAGCTCAGCAAAGTCTATCACCACTAGATCAGTGAACTTGGGGGATAGTAAGGATATGTGAGCAGGGGATGAACCACCTACGGGCGGCACTCATTTTATTCCAGATGTGGCGTATGGCATGCACTGTTTTGAGCATTTGTGAATGTTGGGTTTTGTACTTCTTGACTCGAGTATTGAGTCAGTTTTGTTATGTCGTTTAGAGTCTGTCCTGTTGTTTAGAGTCAGTCTTTTCATACTGAGTCAGTTGGGTCTGTTTTGTTGTATCAAGTCAGTCCTGTTTTGTTAGAGTTGGGTGATCCCGGGGGCGTTGCCTCGGATATCACTATTTTGTTTTGTGTTTGTCTTTTCGCTTTCTTTTGAGTCTATTTTCGCCAGGGAGCCAATTACACCAGAAGATCTAATTGAAACAGCTGTGGTTTTCATGTTTTTGTGCTTGTTTCTGCTTTGAGCCTGTTGTGCCAGCAAACTTGAATGAAACGACAATGCTTTTCACCTGCTTTTCTATGCCTTTAAGTCATTACATTGACCTGAGTTTTTCAAAACCTTTTGAGCATTGTGATGAAAACAAAAAGGAAGGAATTCCTTGGAATTTGTAAAAAATTTGATCAATTGAGAGAAAGAGAGGTATGCTAAACCCTTAATGAATGAGATCATGCTTGTTAGTGTGAGTACTGGGAAGGATCCTGGCTTGATCCAGATTGGTTCTACTTTGTCTTCCGCGCGAGCGACTGGTCGCTTTCTTAAAAGATTTCAAAAAAAAATATTTTGCGTGGTTTTGCGAAGACCTGTGTGGAATTGTTCTTGAGATTGTACAGCTTAGGATCGCTCTCAGCCTCGAGACTCAACCGTTTTGCTTCCAACCCTTGAACCTTAATTTAGAATGTTCAAAGGTCAACCTTGATGTGATGCCTGTGTGGCCAGATTTGAAGCAGCCCACGAAGGCCAGATCAAGAAGGTCAGACGTCATCAAAAGGAAGCTTGTGAAGCTAGATAAGATGCAACCCTCGAACTAGGGGCAAAAATGTCCGATGTGCTCGAAGAGTAAAAAATTGGGACATTTCTCAAGCTAACGAAGATCGGCAAGAATGCCAAATCCTAGAAGAGAAGAAAGAAGAAAGTATTGCTGAAGGACAACTAAGTTCCTATCCACAACACTAGGGGCAAATTCAGCCCCCATTGGATGGACTTCTGCATCATCAGCGAACATCAGCCATTCTCCTAGATTCAGATGGCTTCGAGATCTTAAAACCATTTGACACGGACAAAGCTACACTTTCACCCTTGAGAGGCTCGCTGGGCCGAAAACCCGGAAGGGCGACCCAGGTAAAAGTTAGAGCAAAGAAAAGACCAAAAAGAAAAAATGCAAAGATTGAAAAAATAAAAGAAGAAAAATGAAGAAAATGAAAAGAAAAGATGAAAAATAGAAAAGAAGAAATAAAAAGAAAAGAACATAGCTCGCAAGGTTGAAAACCCGGAAGGATGGCCTTGGCAAAAGTTAGAGCGCAAAAGGAGAGGTTAATACCCGAGTGTACCTTAACCCCCCGAACTTCGTAAGGCTTGATTCCTATCTTTGGGATACGTAGGCAACTTCATTCCGAAGTCCAGCCGTAAAACACTTCAAATTTGGCTGTGTCCATGTGATGGTTCTGATCATCGTTGTCTTCTCTGTATCCGAGAGTTCGGTTGTGATCGTCACCTTGAAAACTGGTTAAAGTGTGCTGCGATGCTATTCAAACAAGGGGCAACTTTCCGTTGCCATACAGCGCGCTGCGGTGCTATTCAAACAAGGGGCAACTTTTCGTTGCCATACAGAACGCTGCGGTGCTATTCAAACAAGGGGCAACTTTCCGTTGCCATACAACGCGCTGCAGTGCCATTTAAACAAGGGGCAACTTTCTGTTGCCATACAGCGCGCTGCGGTGCCATTCAAACAAGGGAAAACTTTCCGTTGCCATGCAATGCCGTTCACGTAAAGGGCAATTCTCCTTCGGATCTAAGGTTGTGCATCTCGAGAGTAGGTTCCATGCTCGTTGAGCAGTGGCCGTTTGCAAAAACAGGTTTTGAGAATTTTTACTGAGGTTGACTAATTTTCTCGAAAAGTATTTCATTTTTCAAAACTGGACCATTTCTTAGACCCCAAAAAGGAAAATTTTCAGTGCTCATAACCTGACTTGCATGATTTCAAATCAGAAAATCGAACAAACGTGTTAATCTAACTCTCATATTGGTCAAAATTGTTTTAGTAGAAGACCAAAACAAAAAAAATGGTCAAAATGATGAACTAGGGGCACAGTTGAGTCATGCTTCCTGTCTTTCCCCCGTTGTCAATACATTTGCCAGAAAGGGCACCATACTTGCCGGAAAGGGCACCCTATTCACTAAGAAGGGCACAACAGAAACTAACAGCAAAATGCCGAAAGTTCTCTCATTCTCCAAGCAGCGAGATATCAAGCTAAGTACGAAACACGAACTGGAATGGAGCAAGATATTCGATTCCCTCATCTGGATAGATCTAATCACGTCCAAACTCCCAGTAGAGCATCGTGAACCAATGTCAATTGCAGATCTGCTGCACATCCAGCCGCATCACAACCCCTCTGTGGGGGAAGTTCACTGTTGTGAGCAGAAGAAAGAGAATCTAGCAGAATGCTAGGGGCAAGAGCCCGCAACTTCTTGTTAATCCATCAACCACCTAGGGGAGGGATAAAAAAATGAGAGATTGAAAAATAGAGAGATGTGCGCTGAGAGAAAAAGTGAGGAAAAGGGCTTTTCAGAGAAAAAACAGAGCCTGAGGGCCGAGTGATGTGAGAATCACAAATGAGAAAGGGTGGGAAACAATACCCAGAGAAACATGCTCCCTGTGCATGTCTGAGTGTCGTGTCTTTTTGTTTTATCTCGATTCTTGTTTTGAGTCGTTTCGAGTGTTACTCGATGTGTTTAGGTTGTTTACCTTTTGTTTTCCGTTGTTGAGTCGTAGTGCGCTGTGTTCAGTCGTAGGCTTAATACCCAGGTCAAGAACTCATCTCTCAATTTCAAAAATAAAACCGTTTTGCACTCCGAGTGCCGTGCCGTTCTCCATATTTGTGCAAAACAGGATTCTTTTTTTTCATAAAATTGTAGGGTTCAACCCAGGTCATGTGAGAACAGTAAAACAAGGACCTATCTGAAGTTATATGGGTTCCAGACTGCAAAGCAAAAGAAAAGAGAGAAAATGTCGGTCATCTAAGTTTGTTTCAACTTCAGCAAGTTCCGTCATTGCATTCCGTATGTACCTTTTCAGGCCTTGTCAATGCTCCGAAGTATGAGTGTGCCTCTACCTCAAGCTCAAGTTCAAGCTTGTTTCAATGCCAGAGTGGCGATCAGAAGCGCTCTCCCTGAGTACCATTCCCTGCCAGAGGCATCTTGGCTGTGTTCGCAACGAGTTCCTAAGAGACCAACTGCGACGGTGGAAACTAGAGTTCGAATGACTGTTGCCTAGAACGCAAAGGTTTGGGATTTCCGAGACTAAAGTCTGGTTTAAATACCCAGAGGCGTGTCCTCGGATTGAAATCTGTATGGAAGCCCCATAGGTTGAGATAGCGTGTATGCACCTCAATTCTGGATACTGAACCAACCTAGTCTGTCACCCCGTTGGAGAATAGGGAAAGCTGCGACCATAGTCAGGGAGAAAAGTAGTACCTGCAGTTCAACCAAGAAGGAGCGGAAGATCCCCAGTAGCATGAAGTAAGTCATTGCCAATTGCCCCTGTAAGGTACCTTCACACTTTCTTCATTCACTTAGTGTATCAATCACACTTCATTTATTTAGTGTATTAATCACACCTCATTCACCCTTAATGTATCTATCACACTTTCTTCATTCACTTAGTGTATCAATCACACTTCATTTATTTAGTGTATTAATCACACCTCATTCACCCTTAATGTATCTATCACACTTTCTTCATTCACTTAGTGTATCAATCACACTTCATTTATTTAGTGTATTAATCACACCTCATTCACCCTTAATGTATCTATCACACTTTCTTCATTCACTTAGTGTATCAATCACACTTCATTTATTTAGTGTATTAATCACACCTCATTCACCCTTAATGTATCTATCACACTTTCTTCATTCACTTAGTGTATCAATCACACTTCATTTATTTAGTATATCAATCACACTCTCTTCACTTAGTATATCAATCACACTTCTTTCATTTTCTGTATCTATCACACACATTCTCATTTTCTGTACCTATCACACATATTCTCATTTTCTGTATCTATCACACACATCCTCATTTTGTGTATCTATCATGCACATATTCACTTTATTTACTTTAGTGTATCCATCACACCTATTCACTTAGTGCATTTATCATACTTTGTGTTCACCTTTTGTGTATCCATCACACCTGTTCACTTAGTGCATTTATCACACTTTGTGTTCACCTTTAGTGTATCCATCACACTTCATTTACTTTTGCGTATCCATCACACCTGTTCACATAGTGCATCTATCACACTTTGTGTTCATTTTTAGTGTATCTATCATACTCTGTTCACATAGTGCATCTATCACACTTTGTGTTCACCTTTAGTGTATCTATCATACTTGTTCACTAAGTGCATCTATCACACTTCGTGTTCACCTTTTGTGTATCCATCACACTTATTCACTTAGTCCATCTATCACACTTCGTGTTCACCTTTAGTGTATCTCTCAGACTTCGTGTTCACCTTTAGTGTTTCTATCATACCTGTTCACTTAGTACATCTATCACACTTTGTGTTCACCTTTTGTGTATCCATCACACTTGTTCACTAAGTGCATCTATCACATTTTGTGTTCACCTTTAGTGTATCTATCATACTTGTTTACTAAGTGCATTTATCACACTTTGTGTTTACCTTTTATGTATCCATCACACTTGTTCACTTAGTGCATCTATCACACTTCGTGTTCACCTTTAGTGTATCTATCATACTTGTTCACTAAGTGCATCTATCACACTTTGTGTTCACCTTTTGTGTATCCATCACACTTGTTCACATAGTGCATCTATCACATTTCATGTTCACCTTTAGTGTATCCATCACACTCGTTCACTTAGTGCATCTATCACACTTCGTGTTCACCTTTTGTGTATCCATCACACTTTCTTCACTAAGTGCATCTATCACACCTTGTGTTCACCATTTGTGTATCTATTACACGTGTTTACTCACTTTGTGTATCTATCGCACGTTTGCTTTGTGTATCTATCACACATGCACACTGTATTCGCAGTGAGAATTGCAGTAATTCTCTTACACCCTTTCTGCATGTAATGTAGTTAGATTTGTGTATGCTTGCTTAAAACTGTTGCATGTTATGCTTCGTTACAGCTTTCTTTGCATGATCATAAGTTATGCTCGGCTTTGTGCATTGTTCTTGCATTTTGCCCCCGCCCTCGGGCGCATATCTTTTATCTATAGCTTGTATGCTTTGTCTAAGTCTTCGGCCTTGTCAAAAATGGGTCGTCTCTGGGCTTTGACATTCACTCCCGTCATTGTTATGACTTTAAAGTTCTGTCAAAGAGGGGCAACTGTGGACACCCTATTTTTGACCGACCTTAAGATTCAGACGTCTACAGAACCATGGCAGAGTAGAAGTAGATCTTGGTCTCCATGGTAGACTAGATCTTAATCAGGATGATGTTGGGATGTTTCATCATCTTCATCACTGAGATCTCACGAATTAGTCCTGCAACTCGACCAATGACAAAACTGGCTAAAGACGGCGGTCTGCGATGGTGGAAGATGCATCATCGGCAGTCGAAAGGAGGGAGAGAGAGAAAGAGAGAGAGAGAGAGAGAGAGAGAGAGAGAGAAGGTGAGGAAGAGAGATCGGTTTTTCCCTGATTGAAGCACCACATTTTGAGATCTTACAGAGATGAAGGTGTAGACACCCCATTTTTGACAGCCCATAAGACTTGGGCGTTACTGATGGTTTACTTGGTGATAAAAGGTGTGCAGGGCAAAGATCCAGTTTCTTCGGCAAGGAGAGAGCCAAATCCCAACTTCACACCCCTTTTGGATCAAAACTATTTTTGAATGGCTTTTAGAGCTTAAAACCCTCTCTTTCAAAACATTTTTGAAATAAAGTTTCTGCGATGTTCCGAGGCTCGCATTTTGTCAAACGTTGCACTTTTCGGTAAACCGAGTAGGGACGAAGTGGAAATGAATGAAAGAGAGATGAAATCTTTGAAAAATCTTTCAAAACACTTTGTTTAGGGGTTTGGAGTTGAAGAAAAGAGGAAAGGAGAGGAGAAACCAAGTTGGAGGAGAAGACAGGCATGAATCTGGGTAGAAGGGAGTCGAGTAGTCCTCGCTGAATCGGGCTTATCTGTCTGTACACTTGGAGTTTAGCTATGGGGCCACCACCGTCGGAAAGCTTACTTCTGGGGCTTCATTTTGCACTCAAGAATCTCTTAAACCAAGTCCGGGTGGGGGAGATATGAGCAGCTGAAGTTGGGCATCATCCCGGTTGGATCGAATCTGCGCAGCTTCACCAAAATGGACATAACTTTTTCCACAGGAGGAATTTTAATGCAAGGTTTGCGCCATTGGAAAGCTAACTCCCGGGGCTTCAATCTGAACATCCACAGGCACTTTTTGACCTCATCAGACACCCATCGGAACTCTATTTATCCGACCGGCAATTTATTGTGCCGACCAATCATTTATTTTAGCCGACCGACCATTTTTGCTGGCCGACGACCTTCCGGAGTACTCTACAGATTGAGTGGATACCAACTGTGCCAGCTGGAGGGCACAGACTGGATCCTCCATAGTAGGTTAGAGAAAGGAAGCTCTCCTCTTCCTTATACTAGGTTAGAGAAACCAGCTGGAGCATTACATACAATCCTCCATACATCTCCCTCTTCCAAGCTCTAAAGTCCATTATCCTTGGCCATTTACACACCAACCCATAGCACAAGGCCTCCATCCTCCATTCCAACCATTTGAGGCTAATTTTCAGAGGTTAGGAACTCTTTTTCTTGGATCAAAGGCTGCTGCATTGCTTCTCTTCAAGGGTAAGTCTTCATTCCCTCTTTTCTAGCCTTGCCTTGCTTCATATCTAAGCCCCTTTTTCTTGCTGTTTTGAGCTCCGACCAAAACTGAAAGTACCCTTTATTTAAGCTCTATTTCATGTTTCATTAACGGAATTTTGTCATTTGAGGTCCCCATCTTGCACTTCCTTCGTTATCTCTCCTTTAGGCCCCAATCTTGCATGTTATTTTTGGCCTATGTGTAATCTGTTTTGGGGCATGTCATAAAATGTAAGTGAGCTTGTTTCGAGCCCTTCTTCAACATTGAAGAAGGGCTCATCACTGTTTGGATACACCATGTGCTACTTGCTTTGAAATCCATGTTTTTGCCTCATTTTTGCATGATTTATTAGCCTCGGATGCTTCTGTTTTTGGGCTCTTTTCAGAACTGAAAACAGTCTTATTTTGACCCCCTTGTCATGTTTCATTAAGGGTCTTTGGCTGTGTGATGAATTTTTTGTACACTTTGTGTTTTGACCTCTTTTGGGCCCTACCTTGCATGGCATTTTGAGCATACTTGTATATTGTTTTGGGGGTTTCCATAAACTACAAGTAGTCATATTTTTGGTCCCTCTTTAGTGTTGTAGAAGAGTCTTTTTCTGTTTGGGCTTTTTATCTACCACTTGCTTCATTGCCTCCCTCGCGGAGCCATTTTTGTATGATAATTTAGTCCCACTTGTGCTTACTGTTCGGCCATGCTTTATACTGTAAACATGCTTGTTTTTGGGCTGCCTATCTTCTGTCTTTTCATTCCATGTTCCAATTATGCATGCTTTGTATAGCTGTAAGCCATTTCATGTACCTAGTTTTGCATTTCGGGAGAAATTCCATGCATCGGGTGTCATTTCGCCTTGTTTCGGGGCTGTTTTACCCCTCATTTTTGCTACTGATTTTTGCATGTTTGCATATCATATTCCATGTCTTTGCCATGTCTCATTAGAGTGGCATTTCTATGCCTTAGGTTTGGTCCTCGGTTTGCGTGCATACGTGCACGCGTTTCGAGAGTCTCATTGTCATCTAATGGCCACTGATTTTGGCATGCTTGCAAGCTATCCATGTTAGTTTAAGTCCATCATCGCATGTTGTTGCATGCCATGTTTACTTACATGTTTAGGTTGCGCGCCTAGTATACATTGCTCATTTGCATGTTCATGTTGCATACTTAGCCTCCATGCCTAGGTTGCATTTCATTGAGCATGCATCCCTTGCCTCTTGATCAATCATGATAGGGGTTGGGGCCCTTTGATGTGTTTTGTGCTTGCATTTCATTTGATATCGAAGTTGCACACTTGGCTTTTGAGCCATCATGCATTGAAATGCGTGATTGATGGCCCAAGGGTCGAGGGCCATGCTCCCTTGAGTCCCTTGCATGATAGGGAGTGTGGTTGGTGCATACATTTGCTTGAAATGCATTGCCATGCCTTGTCTGCCTTTTGCTACTGTCAAACAGGTTTCAGTAGGAAGAATTGGCCGACCGGCAGTGTTTGGTGCCGACCGGCAAAATAGGTTTGGCCGAGAGCATAATGTTTAGCCGATGACCATTCTAAATGGTCGGTGATGATCTCACTCAACCGGTAGTGTCCCACAACACTCAGAGAAGCAACCTTGGGAGTTGTGCAATTTTCAGAGAAGCAGAATAGTCAAAGCAGAGGCAAACTTGTGCATGGCAGGCGCATCCCGAGGCGGGGGCTGTGGCCACCTTTCTTTTTTGCATTCATTCTGTTAGTTAATTAGAAATTCTGTAATAATTAATGTGTTTATTATTCGGACTGTAATATTTATTCGGACCCTCTGCACGAGGGCAATGTTGTAATAAGTGTGGGTGAGTGTGTGTATGTCTTCCAACCCCACGTCTTTCTTCCCTTTTATTTACCTGTTTATGATGGTAGATTAGGGCATGTTTCAATTAGCATGCAGTATGATAGCATGTTTGCATTCATACATTTGCCTTACATGTACCAGGCTCGGCGCATCATTCTAACTGCATTTGTATTTCAATTCCAAATTGAATGCGTGTTAGTTGTAGCATTTCACATGTCATTGTAGATTAGCCGAGCCTATCTTAGTTGCATCTTGCATGTGTTGAATTAGCCATCTTGACATGAACTAGGATCATGTATATGACTATTAACTTGTTTTTGTTTTGGCTCGGAGTACTCGGTAAGCATTTATGCTTTAGCATACCGCATGCGTGTGAGTGTTGCCATAACAGCATGATTACCATGAGGCTAGCTGCTTATGTGATATAACTGCTTGAATGCCTGTGGATGGAGGCTAAATTACCTAAATTGGGATAACGCATTAAAACTGTGAGTTTTAAGCCTACTAGATAGTGGCAAAACCATCTTTTCTAAAAGCCCACTCGATGGTGGCAAAACCTGCATTTTAGCCTACTTGCGAGTAGCAAACCATTTTCAAAACAATCTTGAAATGTTTTGTTCCAATTTAGGCGATTTGGTCTATATTTGTTTGCTGTGCGCATAACATAGTAATTCTAGACTAATAACCGGATTAAGAACACATAATGTTTTCAAAATTGGATATCACGGTTAGTAGAGGCTAGTCTTCAGACCGGGCGAGAGGGGGTGCTCATAGCTGACCTTCCCCGATCGTACCCAAGTTCCCGAGCCGAGGCAACTTTGGTGATGACGGACACGTGGCCTTCGGCACCGAGTCAGGGTTTCCTAAATTCCCCCATTTTAAAATATTTAGGTGGCGACTCTGTATCTGGCAAAGCAGTCCATGTTTGACACTTCTTTTTCTAAAAATCTGTTTTCTCAAAAACGATTTGCCAGATTTGGACTCTTTGGTTCAGATTAAGAACCGTGACACAAATTGAGTCGGAACTGTAGTGAGGCCCACGCGGGCGCGTCTACAGAAGGGGAAGTAGGGAGAGAGAGAGACTCTGAGTGAGTGAGAGGGAGAGAGAGATGAGAGACGGTGATGAAGAGAGAGAGAGAGAAACAGTACATCAGAAAGTATATATATATATCACTTCGGGGACAAATAGGGTCGGGGCTTCGACACTTATCACCGTCCTCAGCTCGAAATTGATCGGAGATTGATTTTTGAATACCATTCCTATCTCGGGGATTGATTTTTTAATACAATCCCTATCTCGTCGGGGTATTTTTTTAGGGAAAAATCATTCAAATCGGGGTCGGGGGATCGGGTCTCTGTCGGATCGGTTTCAAATTGCCATCCTTACCATGGACCCAAAGCTTACCATGATAGTCCACAAACCCAAAGCAAACAATATCAATATCACATAAATGGTGGGGACGAATTGTTACTATCATGAACAATATTTAAAGAATTCAAATTTTGTTTAAATCTTAAATTTAGGGAAATATTTAAAAATTAATAAGATAATAGAGAGCCTTTGATAAATCAGTCAGTGCAAACAAAACATATAAAGAGTAGTAGTTATAAGCCATAATCACTTGGCAATCGACAAATTATTATTGGCCAATATTCAAAATAGGGTGGGAATTTTAGGTCACAAAAATCACTAGAATAACTTTTATTTTATTTTATTTTTGTCATGGAGTTAGTAATACGTGGCATGCAGATTGCTACTATGACTTGCGAATAAACATTATGGATTGCAGGAGAGCTTGAATTCAATGGTTTTCCACTTCAATTCTCTAAGACCCTGTTCGTTTAAGCAGATTGGATTTATGGGATTAACATATTTAGGTCAGTCGTAAGATTATTTATCATTTTGGATTGTTAATCTTGTCCTATGTTTGGATTGATACAAGATGATACGATGAGATTGATAGTCCGAACCTCTCCTTAGTTCTCTATTTTGTACAAGGGATACTATGTCTTTATGAATTTTATTAGATTATTAGTCTAATCTCATAGTCAAGTCCATCCAAACAAATATGCCCTAAATGTAAAACTAGCAAGCACCTGGAGCTTTACATACCATTTAGTTTCGAAGTTAGTGTTCGATATAGTGGAATAAATGTTGGAATGGTATGATTATTCCATCGAAATACTTATTTCCAAATTTGATTCAGTAAAAAAAAGAAAAAGAAAAAAAGAAACAACAATGATTCATACCATTAAAAAAAGGACCACTAATAGCACTAATGTATTGAGAATGCCAAAAAAAAGAAAAAAAAAGAAAACAAGACATAGACAGTGGGCGCCCACTGTCACATCATTAGTGGTGCTAACCATTTTTCAAAAAGAAATGTGTATTGCAAATAAAATCACTATTCACCAATTTAGAAAAGGATAAACGATAGTTTTAATTTCTAAAGCATGTGCTTCTTGTCATTTTAATCCTTTTCAATTTTGTCATTTGATCCTAGGTCTAATGTTCGTCTATTTTGATAACAGGAGTATAGATAAAAGACAATTTTAGTTCCAAAATATGTGTTCCTTATCATTTTAGTCTCTTAACTTTCAATTTTGTCATTTTGGGAATTGAAGACCAAAATGACAAAATTGAACCTTAAGGCTTTGTTTAGTTCATGGAATTGGACAGAGATTTGCAAAAAGAAAAGAAAAGAAAAGGGTGTGTGAACTATAGGTGAAATGTAGTTATATTTCATTCATATTTTACCTATATTTCCCCTTTTCCTTTTTAAATCCCTACCCAAATCCTTAAACCAAACACAATGTAAAAGAATAAAATGACAAGAAACACATATTGTAGGGACTAAAATTGGCATTTATTCGAAGATAAAATACATTTTTTTCTGTAATCAATCTAGAGGAACATTAAATATAGAATCAAATTGATAACTTTGATAACTAAAATAACAAAATTGAAATTTAAGGGACTACATAAAAGAAATGCATTACTTTCTAGACAAAAACTGTCTTCTATTCTTAAAAAAATGACTATTTTATTAGGTGATCAATGAATAGTCATTCTATAGTACCCAAAATCGTTTTAGTCAACCAAAGGCTGTCTTAGAGTTGAAGTATGATGTGAAATTAAAAACGATGTTAAATGAATTAGAAAATAGTATGGTGCACACTCTTTAAAAAGCATATATCATATATACTTTATAATTAAAGAAAAAATGACTTAATTTTATATTTTCTGAGTTATAACTAAAGAAAATAAATATGATAACTAAACACAAAATGAGACATAACTAAATATCTCATGAGTTATAATTAAAATAATATCATAATTAAAAAAGAAAAATGTTATAACTAAGGATGAATATGGTACACCTTTTCAAAGGTGTGTATATTAAAATTTCCCAATGAACTATTCTAAATATGTGAAATATCTATGCCAGACAATTGACAGTTTGGTTAAGGTAGGGATATGAGTGCAACACATTTAGTTAAAATCTGCAGTTGACAAATATTTTTAAGTAAAAGAGTTAATTATGAAACTAAACTATGCCTAAATCTAATTGGGTCAATTATAATACACCTCCTGAGGCTTATTTATAATACGGATTGTCCTTGGTAGTTTTAAAAATTATAAACATTTTATTATTAGAATTTTTTATTTAACAGAATTAATAAAAAAATAAAAAATTTAACTGTTCTCCTATCCGAATAAAATTAACTGAATTGTTAATTTGAATATATTTATGATATTATTTGTACGAGCACGAAATAATGTTCTCGTATAATCCTGTTGATCAAGTCTGCGCTCCTCCAAACGTTGTAGTTTTACTCCCTGAAAAGACAAACGTGAGCTAGCCGGCGGGTGTGTGCTGGATACCTCTCCGATGCCTAAGTCAGCAAATAGATGACAAACAAAAGCTCTATGTATTTGAGAGTCAAAATTGTGATACCTGTACGTAGGTCCTGCTATGAGTTTTTATAGATTCCGCGTGGCACAATCCTAGTAGGACTCTTTTTCTCTAATGTAGAGTCCTCCTAGGAATCAGAAATGTAATGCTCATCTTTCTACACCCCTCTCACTGCCTAACCAAGTGAGATGGTTTTACCGCGGTAATATGACCAAACAACCGAGCTACCCCTAGCCCTCAGACAGACTCAGCTCAGCGCGTTCCCAAGCGACGTTTAGCTCGGTCAGTGTTCAACTATACCTTGGATCTGAACACTATGACCGAGCTAATTATCACCACTTCGACCGAGGTAACTGTGACCATACTCAGATCGAGCTAACAGAAGCAAGGTCCAATTGCTAAGCCCTTTTCACTACGGCCCATAGATCGGTCCACTACAATATCTGGGCCTAGCTTGGCCCTAAATGCACATAAAAACTCCCTCTCAATTGCCCCTTAATTCTATCTGCAATGCATGATTTGGGATTACCTGTTTCCAGCCGAGCTGAAGGTCCAAAACCGACCGAGCTAAAGCAAGTAGTCCCACCGAGTTCATGTTCTACTGAGCTACCGATTAGTCCGGTTCATAAACGTCTTTTCAATCGCTCTGTATGTCTGAATTGTTTTCTATTCCCTTGGACACATGGTTGGCTCCCATTGGCCAAGTATAGCTGTCACAACTGTCTTCGTACTCCGAAAATTTTGAACAGTCCTGCCCATTTCGTGTGTTTTATACAAAAGTACCCCTATTTTGAAAAACACTTCACTGTTCATCTTCTCTTACTCTTCACGCTTCTGAGCTTTCATTTTCACAACCACAGCATCTGCAAAACTTGTGCTCCAGCAAGCATCCTTACTGTGTTGATCTCCGATCTCTCATTTTGCGACTGTAAGCAGCTTAAATCCTTCTTACGTCTTTGTTTTCTCCATATGTGTGCACAACATAGAAGTATATATATATATACATGTGTTTATATATACACTAGAATGTTTGAAGAAATACCACAAACCCAAAAACCACACGCCTAGACCTCAATCGTATTTTGACTGGGTTCTTTAATCAATCTTGAATGCAATCCTTTTTGATCCAAAAAAACACCACGACCGAGATAAGAACTTGTTTGTGATAGGTGCACACTTGACTGAACTAGATACTTGTTTACAAATCCCAAGTTGTTTTAAGACCAAGCTAGGTGTTGTTTATTAAACTTAGAGTCTTGATCTCGATCGAACTAAGCACTTGGATATAACATTGCAAACTGACCTCCAACCGAGCTAGAGGTCTTGTGTTAGCCCTTCTGTTCGACCGAACTGAAAACACGCCGTTTCTCGTATGTGACCGAGCTAAGCATTTATAATTTTTTTGTAAATTGACTATTTACTTAGTCCGGTCCAGTTGTCTGGGCAAAACACTTCTTATTTATATTTTCCAGACTTGACTAGGTTGGCCAGGCACGCCCTTGCACCCTATCCCTAGGCAGCTTTGCTCAACCGAGCCAACCAAAGCCTCAATCGCGCCGAGCTAGGCTTAATTTATTTACAACTTAAGTTAAATGGGTAAATACCGGTTCCTGGTGGACTCACTTAGGGCGATAGCCGAGTTCCGAAAGGACTATCACATTCCTGATGATGTACATCTCTCATTAGCCGAACTAGATACCATGCCCTGGGGAAAATCGGGCTTTGTTCCCTTTACCGTAATATCCATTGTAGAAGTCGGTCTTCAATTTCCTGTTCAGCCTCTCCTTTGTGAATTCCTTAGGCAGACAAGACTCAGCCCCACCCAACTTTCCACAAATTCATATAGAATAATAAACGGCATCGCCGAACTAAACCGTCGACTTGGCCTCAACTTTGGTTTGGCCGAGCTATTCCATCAATACTCACTTGGCCAAAATGAGGATGGCTGGGTATATTATTTAAGAATAAAAAGACGCCGAGAGAAAATAATTAAAAATACACCAGACAAAGACTTGAATGACGACGACATTTTCTGGGTTTCTGGCAATTTTGACGACCAGGAAGCCCAGATACTGGGCTACAGTATTAATTAGAATAAAGGAACAGTCGGTATGAATACCTTGGCTTAGTTTGTCTGTTTTTTGCTCTTGCTGTTTATAACTTTTTCACCGTGCTAACCGTTGCCTTTCTCCTTATGCAGACTTGAACTAGCTAAAGTCACAATACTAATACCCAACCTAGACGCTCTCCGCGCTGCGCTTCGATATTGTCATCGAGGTTGGGCTGAGCTACTTAACTTTGAGCTGACCTACCAGTATAACGGAAGGAGGAAGGTCAGGGTAACCGATTTTCTTTTGGAACCATCACCAGAACCGGATCCCAACTTGCCACAAATCAACCTCATTCCCTTAACGGAAGAACAAGAAATGGCCAAGCGCCGAGTTGTTCGAGCCCTAATTACCGAACAAAAATCCACTCCCATTGTCGATGCTCAGACCGAGGCCCCACAAGCCGGTCAGACACATGAAGTAGTGGTAGCCCTCCTCTCAGCCTGAGCTACCTTATCTCGGCCCAACAAACGGCCGCGCACACAAAGCCTGAGGGATGAGGACGAGCCATCCCAAACCGAGCTCCAAAAAATAATAATCTTCCAAGGTCGCAACCGTCTTAGCTCTTCAAGATCTCCCTCCCCGCCAGTCTGGGCGCCAACAACCACATTTAGGGGTCGAGCTATTACTTCCTCGGACTCTGTCAGTGCCAAGAAGGACCATCTGTTGGCCTTCAACCTAGCAAAGAACGTCTGCCTTCCTGCCGACATTGAGCATCATGAGGGTTTGACCGAGCTGAAGGCTATTCCCTCAGCCTCCAAATCAATGATTCTGGTAAGCCCAAAAAAATCCCCTCAAACTTTGAACATTTGTTACGGTCCGAGTGTGTTGGTTGTCTCTTAACCGCTCTAAACGATGCAGGCCCTACAAAAGAGCCAAGTAGCTCACAAACGAGTCCTTGAGCTTCGGAAGATGGCACGGTCAGCCGTCGCCGAGGCAGAATCCAAAGTAACCGAGCTGAAGGATGCATAGGCCAAGCTGGCCGAACTGGAGGCCGAAAATTCAAGGCTCACTGGACTGGTCAGCACGGCGGAGGCTGACAAGCAAAAGGCGTTAGCCAAGAAAAAAGACCGTTACCTACGTGAGCTGGCCAAGATTGAGAAGAAGAAAAATGCCGAGTTGGAGGACCTGAAGAAAAAGATACAGGACGTAGAGGACCAAGGTTTCAAGGAAGGGGATGAGACGTATGTCCAGCAATGCGAAGCTGCCAAGGATATTTTATTCAAGTGCAGTTGGAAAGCCGCTGCTGAAAAGCACGGTTGCGGACACGACTCTGACGTCTTCTTGAATCCCCCTCCCCACTTCATACCGGGCTACATGGCGGACCATGCTAACGCGGTCCAATAAAAGTTCCTTCAAGAGGGGGAGGAGGATGAGGTCCCTACTCCTGAGAATATGCCAAACACCTAGCTCGGTCGCCAGTCTACTCCTCCCGTGGACTCCAGCCCACCTTCGCCTGCTAACGTGGTGTCTACGACCGAGCCTAACTAGGGGCCTCATCTCATAGCCGAGCTATCACTGGGTGAAGTTTGGGTCGATTTGGACGCCGATCTGGACGATCTCTTCGCTTGATTTTTCCTTTTTCTTTTTTTCTACTATCAATGAAGTTTGTAACTGGGCTCAAGCCCCTCCCTTTGTATTGAACATTTTGAAATGGAATGAAATCTGCTCTTTTTTCTTCAACTGTTTGTTCGGTTATACTCTTTCTTGTAATTTGTTTTTGACATTTTGCTTGGTTGCCATGCTAAATTTTTATGGCCGAGATATCCATCTCGGTTCAAGAGCTTTGTAATCTATTCTATATGTTGGTTATATCTGCCAACCTTCTTCAGCCTAGATTCTTATCTCGGCTAAAGGGAGCTAAAAGTTGATTATTCCTGTTAACCTTCTTCAACCTAGATCCTTATCTCGGCTGAAGACAGCTAAAAGTTGGTTATTCCTGCCAACCTTCTTTAGCCTAGATCCTTATCTCGGTTGAAAAGAGCTAAATGTTGGTTATTCCTGCCAACCTCCTTCAGCCTAGATCCTGATCTCGGCTGAAGAGAGCTCGATGTTTGGTTATTCCTGCCAAACTTTCTGATTGCCCCTTGCTGGCAATGACTGAGAACAACGTTTATAGTAAAAAGACTTATGCCGAAAAAAACTTCTTGTTTTATTTGAATAAGGGAAAAAATTACAAATATTCTAAGAAAAAGCTAAAAATAAAATAACTTGAGATTGACAGTGTTCCATGGCCTGGGAATAGCCTTGCTGTCTCCATCTTCCAAGTGATATGCCCTTCTTCTTGCTAAACCAACCACTTTGTATGGTCCTTCCCAGTTAGGTCCCAACTTGCCATCTCCGGATACCAAAGTGTTGCCCATTATTTTGCGTAATACCCAATCCCCAATCTTGAATTGCCTTGGATGCACCGTTTTGTTATATTTTCTGGATAACTCCTGCTGGTATGAGGCAATGTGAACTAGAGCTCTTTCCCAGCTTAGATACCGTGCAAGATTGAGTTCCAAGGTTATGACTTCTTCATTCAATTTTGGGTCAAAATTTTCACTTCTAATAGTGGGGAGGCCTACTTCCAGTGGGATTACTGCCTCCATGCCATAGGCCAAAGAAAAAGGCGTTTCACCAATTGACTGCCGAGGTGTGGTACGGTAAGTCCATAAAACATGAGGAAGTTCCTCCGCCCACTTGCCTTTTGCTCTCTCCAACCTTTTCTTTAAACCATCTAAGACTACTTTGTTTGAAGCTTCTGCCTGGCCATTCGCTTGAGGGTATGCTGGTGTAGAGTTGTAGAATTCTATCTTGTATTCCTCGCAAAAGCCCCTGAAGATTTTGCCATCGAACTGAGTGCCATTGTCAAATATTAGAGCCTTGGGTATGCCGAATCGGGTTATGATATTCTGCCAGACGAACTTCTTTACATCTTTCTCTTTTATTGATGCGAGTGCTTCAGCCTCCACCCACTTTGTGAAGTAGTCTGTTGATGTGAGAAAGAACTTTCTGTTGCCGGGTGCTGTTGGAAGTGGTCCCACTATGTCCAGGCCTTACATTGCGAAGGGCCATGGGCTAGTTAATGGTAGAAGCTCTCTGGCTAGTTGGTGTATCTGGTGTGCGGACTTCTGACATTTCTCGCACCTTTTGACGTACTTCTCAAAACCTGCCTGCATGTATGGCCACCAATATCCTTGTGAGATTGCTTTGAAAGCTAATGATCTTCCCCTTTGGTGGCTTCCGCATACGCCTTTATGTATCTCGAACAAAAATGTCTCGACCTTGCTAGGATGGACACATTTCAAGTAAGGTCCTGTGAAGGATTTTTTGTATAACGCCAATGATGGAGAGAGCCAAAATCGCTATGACTTTGCTCTCATTTTGTTAGCCTCTTTCTTCTCTTCAGGTAAGATGTCGTCTTTTAAGAATACTATAATGGGATCCATCCATGAAGGGCCTAGATCGGCACAACATACCTCAGCTACTTCGGGTTCTTCAATGCTTGGTTTGGGTAGGAAGTCGATCAGTAATGGATGTGGGATAGATGTATCTGCCATTGAAGCAAAACCTGCTAGTTCATCTGCTCTACTGTTTTCTTTTCGGCCGATTTGCTCTATCCGCACTACTTCGAACTTCATGATCTCCTTTATGACTAACTCTTGGTACTTAGCCATCCTCTCATGTTTCACCTCGTAGTCGCCTGAAATCTGGTTTACTACCAGCTGGGAGTCACTATAAACCATTAGCTCGATGGCCTTCATGAAAAGTACTGATTTTAGGCCTGCTAAAAGCGCTTCATACTCCGCCTCATTGTTTGATGTTGGAAAGCCAAGGTTGACTGCTTGTCCGCTATTAGGCCATTTGGTGAGATGAGAACTATGCCAAGTCTTGCACCGTGCCTATTGGGTGCTCCATCCACGAAGAGCTTCCACATCTCTCCGACGAATAGTTTCTAGCAAGTAGAGGGATTGGATGATGTCATGGGGTCATGTGTGTTGCTGATGTTTTCTTTCAAGTCCATGCCTGCTGTTGGGGTTTGCTCTTCACTATCTGACTGCCCCAAGTTTTTACTTGTTAATGAGTTCTCGCTGGGAATAACATGGTTTACCCATTCCTTCCTGTCTTCAATCCTGTATGGCTTGGAATGTAGCTGGGTATCTTGTGTTTGGGGGCGATGCAGTTCCTGCGTCACTTTCTATCCCCATTTCGGTTGTATCGGTCAAGTCAACTGGGCAGATGTGATGACTTCTTGATGTGAACTCAGCCACAAAGTCTGCTAAAGCCAGGGCTTTTATTGCTGTTATGGGTTGAAATTTGATATCGAACTACCCCAATTCCACCGCCCATTTTAAGATTTGTCCAGAAAAATCCGCCCTCTCGAACAAGGCTTTTAATGGAAAAACCGTTAGAACGATCATGGTGTGGGCATGGAAGTAGTGCGACAACTTTCTTGAGGCCATCATCAAAGCCAATGCCAGTTTTTCCAATGGTACGTACCTGGTTTCATCGCCCAGCAAGGTTTTGCTGACATAAAAGATAGGCAAGTGTTGGATTCCTTCCGCTCTGACCAACACTGCATTGATTGCATGCTGTGAAACTGCTAAGTACAAAAAAAGCTCTTCTCTTGGTACTGGGGTTACTAGCAACGGAGGAGAGGTCATGTAGTCTTTTAAGCTGTCTAGGACACGGTCGCATTCTTTATCCCACTCAAATTTGGCGTTCAATGCTTAGAAGACTGGTCGACATCTATCTGATGACTGACTTATGAACCGGTTGAGTGCGGCTGCTAGGCCAGTGAGATGCTGCACCTCTTTAACTATGTTGGGCCTCTCAAGATCCTGGATTGCTTTGATCTGAGAGGGGTCTGCTTCTATATCTCGGCTAGTCACCAGAAAACCTAGGAATTTTTCTGATCCTACGCCGAATGCACACTTGGATGCATTTAGATGCAACTTGTTCTTCTTTAGAATTTGGAACATTTCATCTAGGTCCCTGAGATGGTCCTTCTCATCCTTGCTTTTGACCACCATGTCATTTATGTAAGCCTCCATTGTTCTACCTAACAACGGTTCGAACATTTTGGTGACCATCCGTTGGAATGTAGCCCCTGCGTTCTTTAGGCCAAAGGGCATGACCTTATAACAATATAATCCTCTAGGCATTGTAAATGATGTGACCTCCTGGTCTGGTTCAAACATAGCGATCTGATAGTAACCTTTGTACGCATCAAGGAAGCTAAGTCGATTGTGTCCTGCCGTCAGGTCTACCAGTTGGTCTATCCGTGGTTGGGGAAAACTGTCCTTTGGGCATGCTTTGTTGAAATCCACGCAGGCACGCCATTTTCTGTTCTTTTTTGGCACTACTACAGTATTGGAGATCCACCTGGGATAGTGCACTTCTCTAATGGCTCCTGCCTCCAGCAAGTTTCCCACTTCCTCCGCTACTATCTCTGCGTGGTGGAGTGCAGATCTGCAAGTTCGCTGTATAATTGGTCTGGCAGTTGGGTGGACATTAAGTTGGTGACAGATGAAGTTTGGGTCAATGCCAGGCATGTCGTATGGTGTCCAGGCAAACACTTCGATGTTAGAGGTTAAAAATTCCATGGCCTCTATTCTCTCAGTGCTGGACAAAGACGAGCCGAGCAAAAAGAACTTTTCTGGGTTCTTTTCATATATTCTTACCTCTACCAAGTCTTCGACTTCTTCTGTTCAGCTACCTTGCCAATGTCCGTAGACAGTTTATTGCTCTCTGGCTCTTCCACCATCTGTACATACCCTTTTGCAGCCCGGCTGCCATTTATTGTGACGAAGCATTGTTTCGACATAATTTAGTCTCCTAAGAACTCTTCAATTACTCCGGCTTCGTTGGGGAACCACAATGCTTGATGGTAGGTTGACCTTACCGATCGCATGGCGTGCAACCATGTTCTCCCTAAGATTATGTTGTAAGTGAAAGAGACCTTCAATACCCATAATTCCACCTGTTTTGTCATGGTCCCTGCCTTGACTGGGAGGATTATCTTTCACACTGGCCACTCTGGCATTGAGTTGAAACCGACAAGTGGAGATGTCGCAGGTGCCATGTCTTTATCCTCCAATTTCAGCTGTTTGAAGGTCTCGTAGTACATTATCTCGCATGAGCTTCCTTGGTCAATCAGAATCCGTTTGATGTAGAAATTTTTGACGCGCAAAGTCACCACCAGTGCGTCATTGTGAGGGCAATGTAGCCTTGCTAGATCCTTGTTTGAGAAGGATATGACATTCGTAGCTTCTGTTCTGCCCTTTTTGATGGTAGGTTGTGCACTTAACACCTCTTTCAAGTGCTCTGCCTTTTCTATCATCCCCCTAAGTTCACATACCCGCTCAGGTTTGACGATCCCATGAATAACGTTGATTATGCCTTGGGGTGGACCGTCGACCGGCATCCCGTTTGGTCCGTTGAGGTCCTGGGGGGCTGGCTGTGTTTCCCCCTCTATATATTGGTCCAGGTGTCCAGCAGCTACTAACTCTTCCAAATGTTGCCTCAGAGGTGTGCAGTTTTCAGTTCGGTGCCCCTTCTCATCATGGAAGGTGCAACGGGACCTTTTGTCATAGCCCCTTTGTGCTTCTTCCAACTTGGCTGGCCGCCGAATGTAGGGTTCATTACGTATCTCACTGAGAATCCAGTAGATAGGTTTATTGAACATGGTGGTGATGGCAGTGCGGACCCTTAACTTCCTTTTTTCTGGGTCCTCTCTGTTGGCTCGCCTGCCTCGCCCATTCCTACTTGGTTGTTCTACCGTGTTAACTTTTGCGGTAGTCTTTTTATCTGGTACCATTGTTGTGCCAGATTTCGCTTTAGCTCGGGCGCTATCTTCCTCTACACGGATATGTTGATGCACCCTCTCCATTAGGGCCTCCATCGTGAGAGGTGGCATCATAGTAATTGAGTCCCTCAATTTGTTTTCAACTAGTAGACCTCTTTTGTATTGTGCGATGGCGAGATTTGTAGGGCAATCTCCAATCTGGTTGAAAGTCCCCCAATATTGACTGTTATAAGACCTCAATGTCTCTTTTTCGCCCATGTCAACGGAGAGTAGCTGATCAATCTCTACTGGTGTCTTGGTGTTCGTTCTGAATTTAGTCACGAACGCCTCTGCCAATTGTGCCCATGAGGCGATGCTGCCTTGTGGTAGCCTTTTGAACCAGGTTAGATTTAGGTCGCCTAGGCAAGATGGAAACATGATACACATTAGAGCCTCGTTTCGCCGGTATACTGCCATAACCTGGCGAAAGTGGCTTAAGTGCATGTAAGGATCTGTCTTCCCCTAATAAGTAGTGAATTTGGGCTGGTGGAAGCCTGAAGGTAGTGGTGCGTTCTCTATTGCTGGAACGAACGGCAAGCTCTATAACCTTGCTAATACTTTATCCGCTAGTTCGTAAGCAAGACGCAGCATTGGCATCCCTACCTCGACACTCCCTTGTGTCCTAGAGGCCAATCACTGTAGCGCTGAAACCCTGCGAGGGTTGCGAGCCCTGGTGTCTTCCTTCCATCGGGCCCTCTCCTCCAGCACTATCCGTAAGTCTGCTGATCTAGGCAACTCCGTGTGCCTAGATGTCGTCTGGTGCTTGTGCGAGGGGCGATAGCTGCTTCCCTCTGTATATGACCTTTCAGTCTTAGTTCTCTCAAACCTGGAGTGACGAGTCCTGGAAGTCCTTGACTGAGTATCGCCTATTCTAAGGCTCCTGCTTTCTGCTTGTGAAGGTGTGATATTTCTGTCATGGTCTTATGAGTGGCGAGGGGGTGTGTTGCCTTTGCGCCCTTCTCCTGCCGCCACCCCTTTCCCTTTTATCTGGCGCTTCATTGTCTCCATGTCTGCTACCATCCTCCTTATTAACTCGTCTTGCTCTCTCACACGATCCTCCAAAACTTGAGGATCCAGCCTCCGCTTCTGTTTTTCAGGACTTTGAGAGTGACAGGGGCTAGAGCCCCATTTCTCTTTTGTGTCCTTCGAGAGTTCCGTCACTGGGGTTCTAAATCTGCCATGGGCGGGATAGAAGGTAAACCTTCGCGACTCCCACCCCCCTCCGGGGTTTGCCCATCAATAGCAGATTGCGGCAAGTCTTTATTGTGCGCCATTGCTTTCAACTAGAGAGGAAAACTTTATCAAGAGGTTTTGTTCTTTGTCACCTTCCCACAGACGATGCCAATTGTACGAGCACGAAATAATGTTCTCATATAATCCTGTTGATCAAGTTTGCGCTCCTCCAAACGTCGTAGCTTTACTCCTTGAAAACACAAACATGAGCTAGCCGGCGGGTGTGTGCCGGATACCTCTCCGATGCCTAAGTCAGCAAATAGACAATAGACAAAAGCTCTGTGTATTTGAGATTCAAAATTGTGATACCTGTACGTAGGTCCTGCTATGAGTTTTTATAGATTCCGCGTGGCACAATCCTAGTAGAACTCTTCTTCTCCAATGTAGAGTCCTCCTAGGAATCAGAAAGGTAATGCTCATCTTTCTACACCCCTCTCACTACCTAACCAAGTGAGATGGTTTTACCGCGGTAATATGACCAAACAACCAAGCTACCCCTAGCCCTCAGACAGACTCAGCTCAGCGCGTCCCTAAGCGACGCTTAGCTCGGTCAGTGTTCAACTATACCTCGGATCTGAACACTATGACCGAGCTAATTATTACCACTCCGACCGAGGTAACTATGACCATACTCAGACCGAGTTAACAGAAGCAAGGTCCAATTGCTAAGTCTTTTTCACTACGGCCCATAGATCGGTCCACTACAATATCTGGGCCTAGCTCGGCCCTAAATGCACATAAAAACTCCCTCTCATTATTAAAAACTGTTAATTAACTTGATAATTTATTAATAAAGGGTCATTTACTATGCAATTAGAAAGTTGAAGGGACATGATGTAATTTTTAAAATTACAAAAGATAATTTATATTTTAATCCAAATTTAAAGGGTCTATTTGTAATTTACCCAATCTAATTTTATGAATACAAAGCTCAACAAAAGAAATATGAAATTTATCTATGTTCTCCTGTTCGAACCTTGGACACATCCTCGTAATTAGAGGTGGCAAATGGGCGGTTATAAGTGGGTTAAAATAGGTTATACATTTAAAGCAATCTAACCAAACCCATTCATTTAATAAATGTGCTCAAACAGGTTGAGTGAAAGTAGATACGGGTTAGACGATTGAATCCAACAAACTCATTTACTTCCTGCTTTTATCTTTTTATTTTTCTTTTTTTAAAAAATTTTATTTTAAGAGAATATTATTAAAAAGTCCAATCTAAAGAGGGTATAAGGCATTAGGTCTAGTGGATATCTTTTGTTGGTGAGAGATCCACAATTTATGAAATAATTTGATGAGAAATCCTTTTATTGTTTTGGAAAACATTTTATTTTCAATTTTACCCTTTATCTATCTGTTTAATTTTTTTGACTATTTGTTCAAATATTTATTTATCTGTTTAATTTTTTGAATATTTGTTCAATTTTTTGCCCTTATCTGTTCAAATATCTGTCCACATTTTAGTATCTGTTAAAATTATCTTTTCAAAAAATTCTATCGGTTAAAATTCCTATCTGTTGAGATTCTATTTGTTCAAATTATCTTTTTAAAAAATTCTTTCGGTTGAAATTATTTGTTAAAAAATTTATCTGTTCAAATTCTCTCTATCTCTCTCCCCAATATCTGTACAAATAAAATTCAAATTCAACAACAACAACAATTTTTTTTTATCTGTTCACTGATTAAAGAACACAAGACCAAATTGAAAACTATTTGTTCACTTCAAACATATCTGTGTTTGTGATATGTTCAATATCATCTTCTTCATAGAACAAACAAAAAAAGAAAGAAAAAAAATGTAAACAGATATAATTACAACAACAACAACAACCAAGATAAAAAATAACCAAAAAAAATTAAATATAAGAATTTTTTTTTAAATAGTTATTCATCCGTTGTAACAGGTCTAAGTCAATAACAAATTTTGAACAATCCATTTTAACAGATCTGAGCCACCCAAGATCAAAAGCTTCAATTTTGAACATTCATTTTAAAATATCAGATCTTAGTCAACCAAGATCAAAATATCAGACTCATACAGACAAACAAATTAGTGCTATGTACCAATGTACCATCAAACCCTAGATTTCTCACCATGAAATCATTTTTCTAATCTTGTGTATTGGACTCAAATAGAGAATACTTGAATGTTCTTTCTTATTTGCAAACCCAAGATTTCTCACCATGAAATAAGAAAATTATTCGAAAGGAATGTGAGAGAGAGAGAGAGAGAGAGTTTGACTTTATTTTTATACTTTTGTTGTGTGTTGCACACTCTCTTTTCAATAGAAAACAATGATGTGGTCAACAGCGGTGGACGACGATGGACAGTGGATGATGGACGACGGATGTGGACAACGAAAGAGGAGGGTGTGAGGTCTGAGATTTGAGAAGACTAAGAGAGAGAGAGAGATCTGAGATCTAAGATCTAAATATAAGAGAGAGAGAGAGAGAGAGAGAGAGAGAGAGATAGATTCTACGGTGTGGTTAGTGGCAACGGATGACGACAGAGGAAGAGGGTGTGAGAACTGAGATCTGAGAGGATTGAGAGGCGGTGGTTCACAGACGTTATATTTTAGAGAGAGAGAGAGAGAGAGAGAGGAATAGTTATAGAGAGATGGGATACAATATATATATTTATATATATGGGTATTTTGGTCATTTCGTCTAGACATGTCTTTATTGCCAAAGTATTTTAGAGTGTGCACTTTTGGCCAAACAAAATTAAAATTTGGATTTATAGATCGAGTGCCCTTATTTTAAACAAATTACTTATTTTTTTATTTTTATTTTTTAAAAAAATTACTTATTTTTTATTTTTAAATTATTATTTTTACAACGACGAAGGGGGTGCCGAAGCACAAGTGGTGGTGGTATAGTAGTGGTGGTGGTGGAGTGGCGACGATGGTAATGGTAATGGTGATGTTGTAGCAATGGTGGTGGAAGTGGTAGTGTCGGTAGTAGTGGAAGAGGAGGTGGTGTTGGTGGTGTGTTGACGGCGGTGGTGGAGTGGTGGTAGTAGAGGATGAAGAGATGGTGGCCATGGTAGTGGTGGTGGAGTAATAAAGGTAGTGGTGGAGTAGTAGTGTAGAGGAGGTGGTGATGGAGTGGCAAGGGTGATTGAGTGGGGGTAGGGGTGGTGTGTCGGCGTTGGCAGCGACGGATTAACGGTGATAGTAAAGAGGGTGGTGGTGGTGGAGTGGTGATGCTAGTGAAGTGGTAGTAGTGAAGGTGGATTGGTGGTAGAAGTGGTGCCCATTTAAATCTGCTTAAATGGGTACCCATGTCCAATCCATGTAAACCCAATTTTAATTGGGTTGACAATGAGCAACCCATTTAAGCCTATTTATTGATTGAGCAGGTCTATATAAGTTTTAAATGAGTATAATTGGATAGGCTCATCATGGGTTTGGGTTGAGTTTGCTACATCTACTTGTAATCAATACTCATATTTGAGTGGGTGATTCTATTTGCATCCAAATAATTATTTAGTATGTTATATTTGAGTGAGTGATTCTATTTACACTTAAAAAATTATTCAGTATGCCCAATTTCTCAATACTCTCTATTAAATTATTTAGGGTAATAATTTGCTCTCAGTACGCTCTATATTTTTTCACAAATTATCCTTCAAGATGATATTATAATTTGTGATACATTCAAATAATAAACAAATCAATTCAAAAAAGACTTCCTCCCTTTCTTCATCTCATCTTAGCTATGGTACTCCTCCACTCTCATCATCGACAAATACTGATAAAGAAAAAGATGAAAAGTAGGTAAGAAGAATAGAGGCAATACAAACCCACCAAGTCATTACTTGCCTTCGTACTACCTAGATTCAATAGAGACGATGTGGACTTTGTTGGTTCCACTGATTGTGGTGGCTAACGTAGGTATGTTCGTTCCTATCATGTTCTTCAACAATTGCCCTAAAAATAATTTTGGTTTTGAAGGTGGTTGTGTTGCCAAATTTCTCGATAGATTTTCGTTCGAGCCTCTCAGGGAAAACCCTCTCTTTGGCCTCTCTTCTTCTACATAATGTTTGCTTACTTACCCATTTTGGAAAACTGTGTTAATTGTTATTTTGAATTTGGTTTTGAGTTTGATTTATTGATATATTCATCAACTTTGTTGAAATTTCTGGTTAAGAGAATCCATTCCAATTGCATATTGAAGAGAGGTAGAAGGTTTGTGAGTTTCTAGAGAGAGAGAGGAGAAGAAACAATAATGTTGATGATAGTGGTGAGTTTTTGTGGGGTGGATTAGAGTTTTGGAGTGATGAAAAAGATAAAAGGGAAAATAATTGAAACTTAAGGAAGAAGACGAATATGTTTGAATATGAAGAATACATACAAGTGATTAGGGTATACCATGAGGGAAAAAAAAAAAAAAAATTAGAGTTGATTGTGTATTGTCTTGATTAGTAAATTTATATTAGGGTATATATACTCTGATAGAAAATTTGAAATTTTAGTTTTTATTAATAGAAATTAAAATTTCAAAATTTTAGTTAAGTGTATGGAGTTACTATTTGGATGTAAATAGAATCACCTTATTTGACTCTATGTAGAATAAATTTATAAAAAAAAAAAATACAGATCACACCTCCTTTCATTCAAATATTTTATGCATATAATACATGAGGTGGAAAATGAAGTGAATTATTGGTCTATGAAGATTGGCTACTTCTAAAGGTGAACTATGAAGATTTCCAAGTAACCAGACAAAATTTTGCAGCGAATCAATTATCAAGATGATCTGGATGTATAGCATAAATTGAAGAAAGCAAAATTGTAATAATCTACTTTAACTATTTGGCAAAATATATCAAGATTGACCAATAGAAAATCCAATCATATAGTTTATTTCAGTACAAAACTAGCTTTTGAAACTAACTTCATTAACATTAGCAACGGTTTAATAGCTAATCACAGGAAAACATATTTTTTATTTTGGTTTTGGTTGTGGTCAATGAAACAATTCTATATGTATAACTGCTGGTTCTTGAGTGAATTGCTCATAGTGTTACTCTTGCACAAAAAGAACTGTATCTGCATTAGGCAGGATCCCAAGCAGAATATATATAATAACCTTTTACTTATTCTGTAATTAGATCATAAACTTTTAAAGATATAGAACCAGAAAAAAGAAACAAGTACCAGAGTATAATACAATCATGATAACTGACAAATTAAAATCATTAAAACTAAGAATGAGCATCACTTACCTGAAAGCATAATCCATGTTTGCTACTTTCTTCTGCCACCTTGTCTCAACATTGTCAGCTTTTTATGCTTTTTCCCTTCAACAATTCTTATAAACAATTTTGGTTTCCCAGTTAAGAACATGAGAAATCCAATAACCAATCCGAATGCCAGTCCACAGCAATACCCCATCACCACGGCTTCCCAAGTAAATCCACTTACAAAATTTGAGTCATCTTCCTGTTGTACTAGCACCCCTGGCTGAACTTGTGGTTGATTATCTTTACATTTCTTTGACAATGGAAACCCACATAATCCTGAGTTCCCAACATATGAATCATTTCCAAATGTATCTAATTGTTCGCCTCGGGGTATGGGTCCAACGAGATGGTTCCATGAAAGGTCAAAGACCTCAAGAAATATCAAACTCTTCAATTGGTTAGGAATTTCCCCAATAAGCTGGTTTGAAGAGAGGTCTAGTGATTCAAGCTCTGTCAAGTCTCTTAAAGATGATGGAATAGGACCCGTGAGGCTATTATGAGATAAATTAAGCACTATGAGATAATTAAGCCTTCGGATGACATTTGGAATATCTCCATTGAATTTGTTAGATGATAAATCAATTGCTGTGAAGAGAGTAAAAATTCTCGTTAAATCAATATATGACCCCTTCATTGTCACTGCAATAGAAGCTTGATAATACGATCCAACACTCAAATATTTTTCATTTGGCATAGTCTTATTCCGCATAGCTTTGAAAATTTTGAAATATCTCCCTGGCAAATGACCAGTGAAATTATTGTGGGAGAGGTCAACAATTCGGAGTTTAGGGAAGATGTTTGGCTTGGAAGTGTCTATTGGACCATGAAATTTGTTGGATCGCAAGACAAGAACGCATAACTCTGGAAGTGTCCCCAACCAGTATGGAAAAGTGTCATTTATCTTGTTGTTTCCGAGGTCTAGAACTTGTAACTGTCTACAATTGGTTAAGGATCGTGGAACTGGTCCTTCAAACTGATTTCCATTCAAATTAAGAATTTCCCAGTGATTACCCTTTCCAAAGATCATGGGGATGTTCCCTCGAAAGGCATTGAACCGCAGATCTAATACAAATAGAACGTTGTTGAAGTATCCCAAACATTGTGGAATTGCACCACTCAAGTGGTTGTGAGACAAATCAAGGATGGAAAGAGAACTCGCATTGCAAATTGAAGAAGGAATCTCCCCGGTGAGTTTATTTTGTGAGAAGAGGAAGTAAGATACAGAAAGCGGCAGAACTGGGAGTTGTCCTTGAATCAAGTTGGAACGAAGATTAAGACTTTCAAGATATTTTAGATCCGAGAATGTTTGTACCTCTACAACACCACAAAAATTATTTGACGAAAGATCAAGTTGTGTCAAATTCACAAGATTTGAAATTGATTGTGGAATGGGGCCACGTAGTTCATTATGATTCAAGTCAATGTGCATCAATTTTGATTTATGTTGGAACTCAGGAATTTGGCCAGTTAGTCGATTACTACCCAGGTATAAGTCTGTCAATGATGGAAGATTCAACAACGAAGATGGTAGTGTCCCATTCAGTGAGTTATTGTGCAAGTAAAGTTCTTGTAGGTTGTGTAGCCCACTAATGTTGGAGGGAATGGGACCCATTAGTTCACTACTTGATAAATCTAAAGCAACAAGTTTTGTCAGGTTGGCTACCCCACATGGAAATGGACCATTGAAATTGTTATCTCCAAGTCCTAAAAACTCCAGCTTTATCAGCTTACCGATAAAATTAGGAATTTTTCCATGGAGATTATTTCCAGAAAGATCCAAGTGAATGAGCTGATTAAGATTTGAGAGAGTAAATGGGATCTGACCGTTGAAACTATTTCCCCAGAAGGATATATAGTTGATCTGTGTAAGGTTCCCGAGTGATTCAGGAATGGACCCGGAGAATTTGCAACCACGGAGATCCAAGTGAATGAGTTGATTAAGATTTGAGAGAGTAAATGGGATCTGACTGTTGAAACTATTTCCCCCTAAGAATATAGCAGTGATTTGTGTAAGGTTCCCAAATGAATCAGGAATGGACCCGGAGAATTTGCAATTGGCAAGATGCAAGAAATTCAATGACTTGAGATAGCCAATTGAATCAGCTAATTCTCCAGAAAAACTCGAAAACCCGAGAAACAACTGCTGGAGGGAACTACTACTACTCCAGTTTACTTTGGGTAAATTACCAGTGAGATCATAGTTGTATCCTAAAAAGAGAACTTGCAAGTTTGGAAAGTGAAAAATGTTATCCGGTAATTTCCCATACAACCCGGTGGAAATAAGATCGAGATATGTCAAAGACATATTGGTCAAAGACATCGGTACAACTGAAGATATGTTTACATAAGAAAGGACAAGTTTTTGCAATTGGGTTAGGTTTTTGAGCATCATTCTGAAATTGTGCGGTTCAAGTCTTAGTTGATGACCATAGGAGAGATCGAGTGAAACTAGTTTGGACAGGTGGTGAATTTCTGATGGGATTGAACCTGAAAAACTGGAACGAGATAGGTTGAGATGTGTCAAACTGGCGAAGTGACCAAATGCTGATGGAATGTGGGAGTAATTGAAGTGATTCAAGGCGAGATTGAGGCGCTGGAGGTGAGAGAGTTGGAAGAGGCTACTGTTAGGATGGATACTGCCATAGAGCTGGCTACAACTGAGGTCAATCCCAATCACGTGACCCGTCAGACCATCACACGTGACTCCTTCCCACGAACAACAATCAGTACAACTCTCGTTCCAAGATAATATCTTTGGAGAAGCCAAATCGCCACACGCCCAAGAAGCAGATGCAGATGCAGAGCTGTTTATAGTAAACATATGCTTGAATTGCAACAATGCAAACCTCTGGTCAGGTGGACACAAATGATGTGTACAAGTAAAAAAAGAAGAGATAGATGATGAACAAGAAACCTGATGATATTGCATGAAATACAAAAGGAATTGGAACAACCATATCAATCGCTCCATTTTTTTTTTTTTGGTTTTGTTTTGTTGTGAAATAGGAGAAACAAGTACGAGGGTAAAGAGAAAAGAAAGATAACAGGAAGTGGGTACTGATTTATTAGTCTAGTTCATCCCTTTATATAGGAAAATTTTTAAGATAAATTACTAATAAATCCTAATAATTAGATTTAATTTCTATTAAGTCCTATTGAAAATTAATTTTAATTGTCGGTAAAAATTGACAATTAGTAATATTTTTTTGGTCACGATTTTTATAAATTATCATTAAAACTTGCAATTAGCAACGTTTTCCGGTGATGAATTTTTCAAACTATTGCTAAAAGTTGAAAATGAGTGGTTTTTTTTGTGACAATTTTTTAAAATTGTCGTTAAAATTTATTAGTAACGTTTTTGTGACAAAATTTTCAAACTCTTACTAAAAATTAACAATTAGTAATGTTTTTAATAGTGTTTGATGGAAAACGAATTTAATTATCACATGACTTATTTGATAATAAGTCCACTTAATATGACCTATACAAAAGTCCCCCAAAATTTTATGGTAGGTTCTTTGTTAAAAGGGGTGTATTACATGCTGTTATGAGCATTTTTAGTATTAATTATGAATTATGTTAGTGTTTGGTTATGAGATTTTGTTAATGCTAATTCTGCATTTTGTTAGTATTTAGTTATGAGATTTTGTTAGTATTAAGAGATTACTATTCAAGATTAAAAATTAGATCCATTTTCAAATTCAATAATATGATAATTAATTAAGATATTAAACACAACATTCCCTCTTACATATTTTATAATTATCAACTAGTCATATCACTTGCATATCATTGCGTCTAGAAAATAGATCTAAAAAGAGTTTGTATATCATTTTTCTAATATTAATTATGAATGGAGAGAATCAAAATTAGTCAAGTGTAAATGTCAAAATTTGGCGACTAAGCCGTTTAGTCGGCGATTGATTGAGTATTGGCGACTAAATTATTAGTCGGTAAATGTATGATTTTCAAAAGGCTAAAACACTATTGGCGACTAACATTTTAGTCGCGAAAGACCTGTCTTTTGGCGACTAAAAAAATATTAGTCGCCAATGCCTACACCGACAACGTATACGCGACAAATGTGGCGACTAAAGAATTTTGTCGGGGAAAGTCAAATTTCGACTTTCGGCGACTAAAAACAGACTTTTGGCGACTAAAAATTTAGTCGCCAAAAGTGACTGTTCTTGTAGTGAACTGGGACATATAATAAGAGGGTGGTTGTGAAATATGAGAGTCGTACACATCATGGGAAAACAAGTTGCATTGAGGACGTGGAACAACAAGAACTACAGATGTTATACTTGAAGATTTCAATATCGTTGTGAAAGTTTAAAGCGACTAGTTTTGATTTACTTTGGTAATTTAAATCTAATTGTTCATCTTATATAATTAATTGAAAAAATTATCTATGCAAAATATTAAATTCAACAAATATAGATTGTTATATCATCATATCATTTTTTATTTATACAACGTGCATGTTTTTAAGAATTGATCATTCAAAACAACAAAAAAAAAAAAAAAAAAAAAAAAAAAAAAACCAACTATTTTCCCAAACAAGGCCATTATTAGTATTTAGAACTTGTTTGATTGGGTGAATTATAGGATAGGGTTGGAATTATTAATCCGTGACACTCACATTCTAGTGTTTGGTTGTACTTTTTGTTATTCAGATCAGATTTAAATACATATTATATCCAACAAAATTGGTGAGTTTTCTAATTATACAACTATAATACTACAAACTAAGCGTATAATTTAGATTACATATGCTTTTATATTCATTGCAAAATAAATATGGACAAAAGGAATTATATATCGTACTAATCCATATAAATAACAAATTCCACACAAATTCAATAAATTATTAATCATCTCACTATTAATCTTGCTAATTAAACATGACCTTAATTACTCTCAAAATATGTATAGTCTATTTTTGCACTTGATCATATAAAAAAAACATTTTTAGGACCCATTTTTCACATGAAAATCACTATATATATATGATGCTTTCCCTCCTAAGGACTTCCACGAAATAAATTAATAGAAAAAAATTTAAAATTATTTTAAATCACTAAATTCATCATATTGGAACAAAAGTGTATTATGTTTCAAAATATGACATAAATCATCTAATAATGTTGAGCTAAAAAGCCACCAATTTTTATTTAGTTTTAATTAATGGAAATTCAGTGTTTGGGGCTGAAATTTTATGTAATCCAATGAGCTACGGCCTACACATGATGAGCAAGAGTTGTCAATAAATAAAGGGTTAATTACACTTTTTAGCATTATAGTTTGATTCAAATTTTTACTTTAATTCTTGTAGTTTTAAATTGAGTAATTTGATCCTTAATTACATTTCGAATCTAGTTTCAGCATGATACTTTCGATCAAGTTGAAATAAAGCTAACAATTTTAGAACACTTGTAAGTCTCCTGAGATGTACACATAAGAAAAATTAATATTTTGAAGTATATGAACCGAATTATTTAGTTTGAAATTATAAGAAGCAAAATGAAATTTGAATCAAAGTATAAAAGGTAGAAGTATAATTATCCCATAAATAGATATAAATGAATGAAACAGTGCAGGCAAAAGCTGTTTGAATCTTATGGATATTGACTTTATTATTATTATTCTTATGTGTATTCCATATATATTGTTTGATATCTTCTTTTTGCATTAAAAAAAGAAACTAATGACTGTTTTTGAAATTTTCAGTATTTGTTCACTAAAAGAAATTTTTATTAACTTTAGTTTTTCATTGAACACATTTTAAAGACGAAATCAAATGGATTATTTTCTTAATTTCCTTTTTTAAAATCTATCAAAAAAAGATTTACATTGAATATAAAATTGGAAAATAAATAAAATTTTGAAATTTGGTGTAATAATTAGATTTAACTATTCGGAACAATTAGATGTAATCTTTTGGTTATTTACCTATTAAATCCTTTTCTTTTTCTTTTCTTTTTATTTTTATTTTTTTGGTATATTGCATCGGCCAATTAAAATTACACACAACTTAATAATTTTACTTGGACTTACTATTTGATTATAACATTTTGTGGTGTTTGGTTATAAATCGGAGTGGATTTGGTTATAAGATTTTGTCTTGTTTTGTTTTGAACAGAAGTAACTTTGGTTATGAGATTTTCATTGTATTTGTTTAGTGAACCAATTTAATTTTGCTTTACACCACTCATCTCATAATTGGTGTCATGTTGTGTCGTAAAAGAAGACAGAAAGTGAAGAGCCTCACTATTTTAACTAATAAAATTTAAATAGAAATACCACATATTTGTTTGTGTAACAAATTATAATTTCCCCCTTCACCCTGGACATTTTAAAGGATATTGGTTTGGCTAACTCTTTAACTAATACCAATTTCTCATCCGAAATTGAAGACCAAACTATCCAAAACTGGAGACCAAACTATATGCCAAATTGGAGATGACCAAGAAGACCTGTCCTTCTCGAGCTGCATAGAAAAGTCTAGCTCATGGAAAAAAAATTTCAAGACGAGCGTTAATTGCGTAAAAAATCCATTCAACAATCAATAAAATAATTAAGGAAGCAATTCCAAAGAAAGGACTCATCAAGAAAATATGGTGTTTTAAGTTCCATTCAATAAATAGATATTGAATATAATGGTGATATTATGTGATAATGTCACTATCTAATGAGTAATTTCACTTATTGTAGAGACCACAATATGGTTGGACTAGACTTGTCTACTTGATTTCATTTGTGATTTTCTATTGCTTGAACAACACTTAAGATGTGAAACTTGCGCCAAAACAGGTAAGGTGTGTTTGAAAATAAAATGGACTTGACTACATACAATTATGGGTAAATTATGCAAATGGTCCCTGTAATTTACACGATGTGTCAATTTGGTCATTATTGTTTTAACTTGCTCGATTTTACCCTTAATTTAATGGATTGTGTCATATTGGTCCAATAAATAACGATCGTTAGGTTCGGTAGATGAAAAGACATCACGTGCTCACAAGATGTGTCAATTTGGTCCTTATAGGTTATACAATGTATCAATTTGGTCCTTGTAGTTTACTTGATGTATCAATTTGGTCCCTATTATTTTAATTTGCTCGATTTTGACAGGGAATAAATTGACACATCGTGTAAACTACAGGGATCAAATTGACACATCGTTTGAGTTTCTGTCCACCAAACCTAACGGCCGTTATTTATTGAACTAATATGACACAATCCGTTAAATTAAGGAGAAAAATCGAGAAAATTAAAATAAGAACTAAATTGACACATCATGTAAACTACGTGGACCATTTGTATAATTTACCCTATATTTATATATCATTTGGTTTCTTATAAAGGAAAAAAAAAAAAAAAAATTGAAAGAGAAAAGATAAATGAAAAAGTAAGACCAAAATATAAACTAATTCTGACTCATTTGATAAGTTTTCATTGGTTCTATTATAGAGCACATTTGTCTAACGCCAATCATAACCCACAATGCGAATTACAAGGACATCAATAAATAAAGGGGCCTCTAGCATTTTTGAAAGAGGAAAGATAAATAAAAAAAGTAAGACCAAAATATAAACTAATTTTGACTCATTTGATAAGTTTTCATTGGTTCTATTATAAAGCACATTTATCTAACTCCAATCATAACCTACAATGCGAATTACAAGGACATCAATAAATAAAGGAATAATTGAACTTCTAATCTTTATAACTTTATTTAAATTTTATTTTGATTCTTATAATTTTAAATTAAACAGTTTGATCCTATAATTTAAATTTGGTTTTAGTTTGATTGTTTTGTTCAAATTGAAGATTAAAATTAACTATTTTGGAACATTTGTTAATCTCTTAAGGTATACACATAAAAAAAAATTAATGAAAATTTAGATGGAATAATTAAATTGAACATCATTTAAAGAACAAAGATTAAATTGTTATATTTGAATCCATAGAAATCAAAATTTGAAACAAATAATTAGAAAGTTAACCATCATCAAACCTAATAGCTACACAACTAACCAATTAGATGGTACAGGCGAGGCTATTTTGTTTTAGGAACAGAAAATATATAATATATTTAAGTAATAACAGTAGTATGTTTTTGTCAATTCGTGCACAGTTCTAGAAACTTCTGACATACAAGCATCGCTAAATGAGGCAAATTACCTCTGGTCTAAAATTTGGACTCAAAAATATTGTTTGGGTCTGAGGCTCATCATGAATCCGTTTTCATGATATGAATCATTCATTTTGTTGTGTACTTCGTGTATTTCGTTTAAAAAAAATAAGGTCGATCTGATCACTGTAACTTATTCAATTTATTACATTTATCAACAAAAAAATGTACAGTTTATTTTAAAATCACAATTATCGTTTATTTTTTTTATTGAAAAACGTGATAAATTGAATAAATTACAATTATTGAATCAACTTTCTTTTTTTTTTGGGGGGATGAAATACACGACAAAATGAAAATAGAAGAGAAATGAATATTAAGAATCAAAAACTATCTAAGAATGAACATTTTCGTTATTTAAGCTCGATTATCACAATGGATGGGGAGATTAAAGAAGATATGGTCCATAGAATTAAGGCAAGTTGGATTAAGTAGATGAGTGCGTCTGTGGTACTATGTGATAAACGAATACCCATTAGACTAAAAGGAAAGTTCTATATAACGGCTATTAAATCAGCGATGTTGTATGGGACGAAATGTTGGACAACTAAAAAATAATATGTAAATAAGATGAGTGTTGCTAAGATGAGGATGCTAAGGTGGATGTGTGACAAAACTAAAAGAGATAGAGTTAGGAATGAATATATTTGTGAATAGGTAAGAACAACACCAATATAAAATAAGTTGAGAGAGAATAGATTGAGATGGTTTGGTCATATACAACGAAGACCAACAAAGGCAATAATGAGGAGATGCGATACAGTTACGGTAGATGAAAATGGCAGACACTATAGGAAAATACGCCTTGGGCGACTAAAAATGCCGACTAAAAAAAATAAGTTGCCAAAATATTTAGTTGTGAACAACAACGGCGACTAAAATATTTGGTGGCTAAATATGACACAAAACGGCGACTAAAATATTTGGTCGCTAAATGTAGTACCATTTGCGACAAAAATTTATTGGCAACTAAAAATGTTAGTCACTAAAAGTTGAACTCATTTTTATTTGGGAACTTTCGGTGACTACAATTTAGTAACTCAGCCAATTTTAGTAGTCAAAAAGTTGTAAATTAGCGACCAACTTTGTTTTAGTTGCCAAATACTTTGGCCGACAATTTATCTCTGACTAACTAGGCTACAAAAATATTTAGTTGTCATTGACATTTGGCAACTAAAATGAGACTTTGGCGACTAAGTTTTTAGCAGCCGAAGGTGTATTTTCCTATAGTAGGGGTAAACCTAGATTGAGGTGCGATAATATAGTGAGATATAAACCTCCTTATTTTGACTAACCAAATAGCCCTTGATGGAGTCAAATGAAGAAGAATGATTCATATAGTCGACCCCATATAATGGAACTTAAGACTTGTTTGATTTGGTTTGGATGAAATACACGAAGTGCCTGACAAAATAAATAGTTCAAATTATTCAAACATGACTCGTGATGAGTCTCACGAATCCAAACAGCACCCTCCTTTGGACTGGAGGAGATCCTCCCCCTCGCTAAATAACCTACATCTCACCATAAAATCCTTAACCATTGTACTAATATTCTAATCTGGTTCACTTTTGCTATTGCTTGATGAATCTTGACATGAGCTTTATTGTACAAATCTAAGCTGCTGCAACATCCACCACAAGCCAAGAACCATTTTTTGAATTGATGGATATGGATTTCACAGTTTTATTTATTTATTTATTTATTTTGGGTATTCTATACATATTTAAATCTCATTTCATTTCTTGCACACACACACAAAAAAAAAATATGGGGATAAGAATGAAAGAGAAAAGATAAAAGGATACAAGTGAAGAAAATAGAAATAATTGCCAAAAATTCACATATGTGCATGTATAAGACATTAGATTTAAATCTTTATTTGTGAGAAAGACGTAGTCACAATATTTTTTTGTTATTGATTCGCATCTTTAATTTTTTTTTTTTTTTTTTGCTTAAATTTTAAAATGTTATAACTTTAGCTCTACAAATATGTTTTAATAAAATCTATCACTTTATTGGTTTTGTTTTCATAATCTATTTTTTGAAAATATATTAAAAAACTAGTTTGGTGAAAATAAATACCAAAAAGATGTTTTTGAATCTTAAAACTGTTATTTATTTTTTTTTTTTGGTGAGTGTGTGTAAAAAAGAGAACAATATGAAAATGTTAAGTATTTTTGGATTTTTCATGATTTTTTCACCAAAATAAATTTTCAGTAGCTTTAATTTTTCATTGAACACATTTTAAGTAGGAATGCAACTACAATAGGCTCAGCTATTCTAAGATGGCATATGATGATGCTACAGCTAACATGTATTCAATTTGGAATTGAAATACAAATGCAGTTAGTATGATGCGCCGAGCCCGGTGCATGCAAGACAGATGAATGATGCAAACATGCAAGCATAAGTATGCTAATTGAAACATGCCCTAAACTAACCATCATAAGCTGGTAAATAAAATGGAGAAAGACGTGGGGTTGGAAGACATACATCACACGCACGCACACTTATTACAACGTTGCCCTCGCTCGGAGGGTCCGAATAAATAATATACAGTCCGAATGATAATACAGTCCGAAATGAATAATTAAATATTACAAAACCCTAATTAATTAACAAATTAATCTAGGAAAGCGAGTTAATTGGCATGCAAATCCATAGACTGCCTCAGCTCTGTTCCAAATGATGAATGATGCATGCTCGAGTTGCCTAGCGCGAAAATCCATTACGATGCCCCGATTCGCCTCTGTTTGCAATTGTTTTCGAAATATTGCGCAACGCTCGAGAAGGCTGCTGATTTCTGATTTACTGCAACAGAGAACAACAAAGGGGCATGGCAAAGTTTTTCACGTATGTATGCATGACTACTCTTCAGGGAGTGTAGTCCTCGATCCTTGTGCCACCAATCACGCATATCGATGCATGATGGCCGAGGAGTCGAATTGCACGGCTCAATATGAAATGAATGCACATGAAAACATAACAAGACCTAAACTCCATCATAGGTAATCCGGAATGTCGGTGACAGGGAATTGAGACACGTTCCGTCACTCGGAGTACGGAACGTCCCTCGTTTCCCGTGCTCGGACTAACTCCTATCCCAAACACAATGCAAATGAGATGGCATACACAATGCGACTAACATACAACCTAGTATACGCAATGCTATAAAATGGCATACACAATGCTCGATGTAACATGGCATACACAAAGCTCTAACAAGTAACCTAGCATACGCAATACTATGAATTGAAAATGCATACACAATGCATAATGGACTTACACCAACATGAGTGGACCTCAGCTACACTCACATCAGGGGCCATTAGATGAAAATGAGACAAACGAAATGCGTGCACACATGCACGCATAGAGAGGACCGAACCTAAGGCATTAAATGCCACTCTACCAAAGCATGGCAAGGATGGAGCATGGCATTCAAGCATGTAATTTTCAGCACTGAAACATAATACTAAATGGTCCCGAAACATGGAAATATGACACCCAATGCATAGAATAAGCCCCGAAATCCAAAACTAGTCCAATGCATTGAACCACAAGTATACAAAGGAAGCATTATTTGATCATGAAGTCTAAAGACAGAGCCAAGGCAGTCCCAAAACATGCACATTTCTAGTTTAGAGCATAGCCAAAAGATGCTAACATGATGGACTAAAATAGCATGCAACATTGGCTAGCAAGCATAGTTTACATGGCACGTATATGAAGCAAGTGAGAACTCATCAAACCAGCCAAAAACAGTGAATAAAACATGGCAAAATATGCCCAAATAATCACTGAAATGCAGCCAATGCATGCAAAAATGAGGAGCTTCCTTGGAAGGCCATTAAAGGGGTTGTTAAGCACATATAAGATAGACACTTAGCATGACCAAACCAACTCTGGAAATGAGTTATGACAGTCCTAAATTTCACCAAATAGGCCCTGAAATCAGTCAAGGAGGCATACGATGAAAGGCCCCCTCAAAAGGCCTCGAATGGAATTGTTCTACACATGCATTGTAGGTATAAAACATGAACAAAAGGGCCTTGGACAGACCTAAGGCAGACCCTAAAACTCACAGAATGAGGCCTAAAATCAGACTTTGATGCATGAAAAATGGGGTCCCTTTGGAAGGCCCAAAAGACCCCCAAACAAGAAGAAGAGAGAGGGGGTCACCCCCCTCTAATTTTGGCCCTAAAAAATGCATCAAAGCCACTAAAAATCCACTGGATTTCAGTGGCTAAGAGGCCAAACCATGGCCAATGCAAGTGCTCTAATGCATAGGCTTAATCATGAAAAGATGAAGCATGCATAGGGGGAAGATGACCCCAAACAGAAATGGGACCTTAACAAAACTTGAAGAGGATGTCAAAACAAGACTTTTTCCAGTTTATAGAAAATCTCGAAAATGCTCACAAGTAAGGCTAAAATAGGATGCAAAAATAGCCCTAAAAGAGAGATAGAGGATAAGGGGAAGTAAATGACCTCAAACTGTAAAGTGTCCTTAAACAAAGTTGGAGAGGGGATCAAAATAAGACACTTTCTAGTTTGGGTCGAAGCCTAGAAATGCTGGTAAGTAAGGCTAACCAATCATGCAAAAAAATACAAATTTAAGGGAAATGGACACTTACCCTTGAAGAGCCGACCTCCAGCAGCTTTTGGACCAAGTTGGTGAGCTTTCAACCTCTGCAAATGACTTCGAAGGTACTGGAATGGATGATGGAGGTGTGGTGCTAAGGGTTGTAGTGCAAATGGACCAAGAAAGTGAGGGTTTTGGAGCTTTGAGTAGTGACAATGGAGGAGGGAGGTTATGAGCCTTAAGCAAAAATGTCTAACACTTAATCAAGAAGCCAAGCCTCTCCTTTATAGAGGAGAAGCTTCAAAATATCTCCAAGAGACCCCAAGCATCCTCCATACACGTGTATGGAAGATGCACCAAATGGCCTCCAGCTGGCACAGCTGGATTACACTTAGAAAAAGCAAAAGCAAGAAGTAGGCCGGCCAGTTCAAGTGGCCGGCTGACCACTCCCCCTGGTCGGCCAACTAGGGGTCAAAAGGTTCAAGCAAAATTGCTGGTCGGCCTACCCAGAAAGGTGGCCTCCCAGATGAGTAGAATACAGCTGTGTATAGAAAAACCAGAAAAAGTGACCCAAGAGAGAGAAAAACTAGCTTTTAAGCAAGGTTCAAAAGGGTCAAGATGAATTTCTGGCCGGCCTATCCATATTGGTGGCCTCCCAGATGAGCACAACACAATGGTGGTATGAAAAGCCAGAAAATGTGACTCAAAAGTGAGAAAAACCAGCTTTTTATTAGAAAAATCGACTTTTGGAGAGAGAAAAAGATAAAACTAGCTTTTCAGGGAAAAAGGTGGCCGGCCACCATCCTACTCCCTTCCTAACAATGAAAATAGGGTCTCCACCAAAAACGGACCAAAACGGATGCAAAACGAAGGTTCGGGGGCCAAAACGCGCGGTTCGGGGCCCCGAAAACAGGCTGTTAGGCACCGGAAGTGGCATATGACCACGAAGGTGATCTCCCGGGCCACAGTGTCCCTCTAAAGGGAAGAAATAAGGTGTGTGCCAAAAACCGAAGCAAACGGAGATAGTTAAGCGGTCCCGAACCGAGGCACACGACCGACGGCTCCGAAAACCGGAAATCGGGCTCCAAACGGGAAAAATGGCCTACGACCATGAAACGTAGCCCACGGCCACTGAGATATGGTCTACGAGACCTCTCCCTCCCTTCGGGAAGAGAAAACGGAGGAAACATGACTCGGTTCGCAAACCGAGACAAAGCACAAAAGAGCCCCGAAGTCTGGAGGCAAGGCTCACAGCCGAGACTCTGAAACCTCAGAATGAGCACAAAATGCAACATCACCGAGCGCTCAACTGGTGACGTCTGAGTCTTAAGGTCGGTCAAAAATGGGGTGTCTACAGATATGGATTTCACATATTTATTTATTTATTTTGGGTATTCTATACATATTTAAATCTCGTTTCATTTCTTGCACACACCAAAAAAAAAAAGGGGCAAATTACATATACTTCCCTCGAGGTTTAGCTAAATTACAAATACCCCCTGAGATTTCGAAAATTACTGATACCCCCCTGAGGTTTATATTTTCATAACAAATTGCTCCCTGAGGTTTATATTTTCATAATAATTTGCCCCCTAATTTATTATGCAAATAGTACCTTCAAGGAGGTATCTATAATTTGTCAAACCTCAGGAGGGTATCTGTAATTTTGCTAAACCTCAAAGGGGTATATGTAATTTGTCCCAAAAAAAAAAATGGGGACAAGAATGAAAGAGAAAAGATAAAAGGATACGAGCGAAGAAAATAGAAATAATTGCCAAAAAATTCACATATGTGCATGTATAAGACATTAGATTTGAATCTTTATTTGTGAGAAAGACATAGTCACAATATTTTTTTATTATTGATTCGCATCTTTAATTTTTTTTTTTTTTTGCTTAAATTTTAAAATGTTATAACTTTAGCTCTACAAATATGTTTTAATAAAATCTATCACTTTATTGGTTTTGTTTTCATAATCTATTTTTTGAAAATATATTAAAAAACTAGTTTGGTGAAAATAAATACCAAAAAGATTTTTTCGAATTTTAAAACTGTTATTTATTTTTATTTTTTTGGTGAGTGTGTGTAAAAAAGAGAACAATATGAAAATGTTAAGTATTTTTGGATTTTTCATTATTTTTTCACCAAAATAAATTTTCAGTAGCTTTAATTTTTCATTGAACACATTTTAAAGACGGAACCAAACAAATTATTTTTGGATTGCTTTTTTGAGATATTTCAAAGAAAATTTATATTGAATATGAAATTTAGAAATTTTTTTTTTAAAGCTTGACCTAATAATTAGGTCTAATTGTTAGGGACAATTAGATATAATCATTTGGTTATTTACTGATTAAATCCCATTTATTTATTTATTTATTGCATTGGCCTATTGAATTAAAAACAATTTAATAATTCCAGCTAGAATTACTATTTGATTATAAGATTTTGCAATGTTTAGTAATAAATCGAAACAAATTTGGTTATGAGACTTTGTCTTGTTTTGTTTTGAATTGAAGTGACTTTGGTTATGAGACTTTCATTGTTTTTTAAAAGAAAAATTATGAACCAATTTAGTTTTGCTTTGTACCACTTATTTCAAAACTAGTGGAATATTTTCTCCTAAAAAGAACATAAAAGTGGTAAATGTCACTCTTTTAACTAATAAAATATAAGTAGAGACACCACATATATTTACTGGTGTAGCAAATTATAATTTCCTCTTCCAATTTGGACATTTTAAAGGATATTAGTTTGGATTAAAACTCTTAACCACCACTAATTTCTCACCCAAAACTGAAGACGAAGCCCTTAGGGCCAAATTGAATAAAAAAGTCAAGCTCATGGAAATGATTTTTAAGAATTGCGTTAATTGAAGTAAACAACCCATTCAACACGCTATAAATAATTGAGGAAGCAACTCCAAAAGGAAGGACTCATCAAGAAAATGATGGTCTTCTAGGTTGCTTTCAATGAACAAATATTTGAAAATGGAGAAATCCTATGAGGTATGGAAAATCATTGCATTGCATACTCATTCAATTTATTATTATGCATTGTGAATTTAGATTGAAGATGTTTACTTCATGAAAGAAAAAGGCATTGTAATAAGAATTATGGAAATGTGTTGTGGGGTAAATACGTTGGTAAGTCCGGATAGGGGTGTAGATGAGTTTGATAAGTTGGCCTGAGTGTCTGGGGTGAAAGACCAAAAACACGCACGGAGGAGGTACCACTTCCCTTCCAGTTAGCAACCGGTAAAGTGAGGTATTGGTAGTGCTTGTTGAGCCTACTTGCAGACACCAACCTAGGGATTACCTGACTCGTATTTACCGCCCCTATTAAATTAAAATGGAAAGTTTTCTTTGGAAATTGTTGAGATCGCAAACTTTCATTGAAACAAGTTGGCTATCAACAAGAACATGACATGAAACTCTCCTTATAATGGCATTGCATGGCATGGACATTTGCATTTTACATTGAGAGTTTGCATAACTGTATATACTTTGTAAGAAATTCTCTACTGGGCTTTATGCTCACCCCTATGGGATTTGGTGCAGGTAAAGATGTAGTAATCCCGCCGAGCTGAGGGCGTGGATATGTTTTGAGAAGAGTAGATTACTCTTTTATTTTTTACCATTGCTTGATGAATCTTGACGTGAGCTTTATTGTACAAATCTAAGATGTCGCAACATCCACCGTAGGCCAAGAACCATTTTTGAATCTGATGGTGTGACGACCTAGCATGCCATCCGTCTCTTTTCCCTTGTTTAATCTCGAATTTGTCACGTTAGTGTGTCGAGTCTCACATGAAGTCTTGTTAAATCATTCGAGTTGTTGTCGTGCTCAGAAGTTTGTCTCAAATTCTTGTTCTTGCCTCTTTGGTGTTGATTTCCTTTTGTCTCGGAGGATGTGAGGTCCGATCCAAAATGCCTAGAATCGAAGGGGGAAAATTCTAGGCTGGAAACCAAGGGCCGCACGTGTGGGGCCTTGGGTCGCACGTGCGGGGAGTGAGGCCACACGTGCTGAATTCAGGGGTTGTTTGGCATAGCACACTGCTTAAATTGCAGGTGCGGAAGGGGAAGTGCGGGGGCAGCCGCACGTGCGGGGATCAGTGTCGCGCGTGTGGGATGCACGCTCTGCACGTGCGGGGGCAGGTGCCGCACGTGCGGTCGGCCTGAGTCCGAAATTCTGTCTTTTTAATTTCTTTTGGCCGAGTTGTATCTCATTTTGGGGCTTCTTTCTCTCACTCTAAAGGTCATTTTTGCTCTCCCTTCTCTCTAGAAAACCCTCATAAAACACTTAAACTCTTTGATTCTTACAATCCTTTGGGTCTAGATCATCATCATCTCTCACTAATCTTGAAGATCAAGAGCTAGAGCTTCATTTGGGTGGTGGAAGTCAAAGGTCTCTCATTTTTTGGTTCTAGGGTTTCTTCTCTCCATCTCCTCCAAAATCTTAAGGTAGGGATTTCTTGAGTTATATATACATGTTTTGCTATATTAATGATGATTCAAAAGTTTTCTTGAAGTTATTGTGTTGATTTTGATTTTGCTCCAAATGTAGAGAAAGTTTTAAAGAAATGGGTTTTGATCTCACTCCTTTTTCTATCCATGAGAATGCTCTTTTTATAAAACTCAAGAAAATATGATTTTGGTTGGGTTTCACCATGAAAACAAATTCAATCAATTAATTTTTCTCTCACATCTATATATTCAATTAAAAAATCTATTGCAAAAATATTAACTTTTTCCACTTCATATGAACACCTCCACCGATAATTGACATGCCAAATTTATAATTGGCATTCTACAGTGCTAAAATGCCAAATAATAACAATGTTGTTGCAATAGTACAAATGTCTTTATTTTTATTTTTTATTTTTTTATACTAAGTCAACTTTCAGCTTAAATGTTGGATTGACATATTAATAAGTAGCCATTTGATGCCCATCTAAAAAAAATCTACCATCCCCTTGTTTGGTTTCAATTTTCAAAATTTAATTTTTCTAGAAATTGAATATTTTCTTTTTCATATATTTTTTTATTTTTAATGAAATTTTAATATTTTAACCAAATTTTTTACTCAAAGTTTGGATCATTCTCAAACTCTCTTGCTCATTGCCCTAACACCCAACTTTCACCTCCTCTCTCACACTCTCTCATACAACTCTTTCTCTCTGGGTTTGTAGGTGTTTGTACATCGATTAGAGGATTTTAAATAAAAATAATAAAAAAAGTAATGCTAGAAACTCACATTTGAGACTCCTAAATATATCCACAATGATGTGGCATGGAAGTAGAGCCCCACATGATTAAATGTAACAAATTAAAAGTTAACACACATCATTTCACATCATTGTGGATAAAATTGTGAAGATTTTATTAGAAGACTCAAACATTTTCCATAAAAAGTATATTTGTATAACAGTACTCATGCAAAATGAACCTATCCTTCATTCCAAATAATTTTATGAGCACAGAGATTACAACAACAAATGGAACTCATCAAAAGATGAAGAGGGCCACAAAAAGTGAAAAGAACTTTGGTTTCAAGTGAATATTCATAATCTCATAAAACAATACATGTAAAGCATAACCAACAGATTTGTGCACTAAGTAGGATCTTTTCTAATATGTAAGAGTATAATTATCTATATTTATCAAACACATGTAAAAACAAGAAATTATTTGGTGTTGGGAGGGTTAGACAATTTTCCGCACAACTCGAAGCCTAGGTAAACTCTCAACCCAGGTAAACTCTCAACCCGCCCAACCCTACTCTTAACTCTAATAGCTTGTTTAGGATGTGGATTGTCTTTTTAACTTTTTTAACTTGGGGCTAAAAAGCTATGTTTGGGATAGGTTTTTTTTGGCTTTTTTGACTTTTATGAAAGAAAAAATGAAATGATTATGGGTTCGATGTGACATTTTATCCTATTTGGCTAAAATAACCTATTTTATCTTGTATGTCTATTTTGGTCCAAAACATCTTCCTAAACAAACTTAGCTCTAACAAATCACAGGAACAGATGGGTATAAGTATAAACAGTATTGGGCTTTTCTTAAAAAAAAAAGAGGGGAGCTGTTATTGTATAAATAAGCTAGACACGCCAGCCCTAAAAGCAACCGATGTCAGATTGGGGGCTTGGGCTCGATGCTTAATTCAGCCCATTCAACTGGGACATACATTTTGTTACCCTGCTCTTTATCTGGGTAATAGGCTTCTGCTTAAGGAGTATATAAGGATTGGAATAATATGTTGGGAGGACCTGATGAAAGAACCCTTAGCATGGCCAAACACAGCCTTAAAAACAGGGGTCTGTTAACTGACAAAAACTTGGAATGAAATTTTCAAATATTAAAATGACAAGAATATCTTAGTTTAGATATTAGAAAATACGGAATTTTCCCGTCTATTCTTTTTCCTCTTGTAGACCTGACTTTGTGCTAAATTTTTCAATTCTTGACTCATTTGAGGTGTCTCAGGGTGAAGCCCTTTATACCTACATTGTCATTAATCACTACGAAAGGTTAAATATTCAAAATGAAATTATATAGCCCTACAAACACTACCTCAAAATGAGTTTGGCAGTTTCTTAAAATAACATAATCCTAGACAATATTTCTCGAGTACAGACTAAATACAATGGTCAGTTATGGAAAAACAAATTTGTAGTTATGTATGATGTTTGAGATTACCTGTTTCTATTTTACTTCTCTGGCATCATTCCTGCAGCCAAATTTATCTCCAAGGCTTTGATTTGATTTGACTGATCTGTAAAGATCACTTACCAAAAGCAACAAACAAACATAAAAATGTTGCAAAATACACAATCAATGTGAAGACAAGTTCTTCACAAAGTAGATTAGTCCCCATGAAGGCACACAACTTATTTGAAACATTGAGAACAATGGAAACTTTAAAGAGATGTAGCTTCATGCCCCGCCCTAAAATAGAATCAATTTTATGGACATGCACAGATAAAACGTCTTCATGTGTTTGGCCAATCATTTGATGCCCAACTATTAAATAACATGTATGGAAACATATATAAATACATATTTTATTTATTTATTTATTTTTTGCAGTCATACTGGGTGTATCATCAAAAAATAAAGTTTCATCTATAAATACATAACAAATAATTTCATCTACAAATACATAACAAATCCTTCATTTATATATGGGTTTATTTGGGAATTAATTTTGATCATAATAATTAAAACTTAACTCACATAAAGATGGCTACTATAAGATTAGCTCAAGCTTGAATTAATTTTGCAATGACCTGCTCAAGCTTCTCAGTAGGCTTGCCCTACTTGATACGTCAAGCAATACTTTCAAAATTGCCATGATGGCTCAAGGCAATGGTTGGCCATGGCAAGTTGTTATCTTACTTCGATGATGATTTCAAGATGGTGTAGCTCTAGTAGATTTTTGGTTCCATATGTTAAAAATGATTGAGGATTTCAAATTTTATTTTTTATTTTTAATTTATAATTCACATGCTTAAGTTGTTGTACTTTGGCAAGGTTTGTTGTTTGGTAAAAGTACAATATTTTAGGTTCTTAGCTTGTTTGCCTTTTCACCTTCAAAATAGGCTCAAAAGCCAAACTTAACTTTTATGAAGCTGTGTTTTTGGATGCTATTTTTTAAGCTTAAAAAAAATATGTTGTCCAGTGTGAGGTAAAAATATTTGAGTTTGAATTACAAAAATTTGGATTTCCTTCTTCCCTATTTGTCACCTATTTAAAAGCCATATGTTTTTTATTTATTTTTTTGGGTATTTTAGGCTTAAAAAGCCCCAAAAGCAGGCCTTTATAGCCTAAAAAGCTAAGAAAGCGGCCCTTTAAGCCGGCAACAAAATGTTATTCAACTTTTATGAGCCGATCTCTATCTACTCAATCTTGGAATGAAGTTCAAGTTTGACCAATTTATACACATGAATCAAGCTTAAAAGGGCTCCTAATGGGCTTATAAGAATTTGTTCACATGCATCAAAGCTTGATCTACAGCTCTAGCCCCAACCAAGCCAAGAATTGACCGGCTCCCCCTAAGTGAAAATGTTGTCTCTATTGATTGAATTTCTGATGATTTAACAATATTACATAGATATAAAGGTATGTGCTTGGTTGATGTGGAATATCACTTGTAGCATGTGAAGATAAACATTTAGGGTTGGTTTGGGATGTTCTAAAAAAGTGTATTTTTTGACTTATTGGCTTATATGGGTTGGGTTTGGGTTGGGTTTGATGTGATGTGTTAGAGAAGTGATGTGATTTAAATAAGATGATGTGACTTAAATAGGATAGTGACTTTTTGACTTTTTGTATTATTTAGTTTATGCCAAACCAACCCTTAGTGTTCTTGACATTGGGCCTTGGGACTGTTTTGCAATGAGTGCAAGAGAGGTGTTTACTCATCTACCTTCTATAGAAACACGGAAAATGAGTGAGAGCACTAATTAGTGCTGTCACTAATGATGTGGCAGTGGGCTCCACCATGAATGATTTGATGTTTTGGCCTTGGTGTTGTATTTTTTTTCTTTTTTTATTGAGTGCCATGTCATTAGTGATCTTTTAGAGCTCCAAAATTAGTGGTCTCTATCATTGTTGATAGAAATACCCCCTCCCCTCATTCTTTTGGGCCAATCGTGCCCTTGGCCTTGGGCTCTCAAACTAAGCTTATGTGGATTAAATACTCCAAAATAGTGCAGCAGACTGGGTTGTTTGGGGTTGGCCACCAATTTTATTTTTGGACTTTGGCAAGCTTTTCAGGTATGGATTTGAGTCAAGATGTCCCATAATTTGAGGCAATGTTTGGTAAAGGCATTCAAATTTTCTCTTATTTATATTCTAAGGTAGAATAAAGTTTCTACACAAGTGGGAAGTCTAACACCGTAGTTCATTGATATGGTTGTAACATAGCAATAGAGAAGAAATACTTCAGCAACTTCTGGATATTTTGAATTGTGGCAACACTAATCTGTTTGTGGGAAATGCATATTGGGTGAGTCCAGCCACATGCACGTGGCACAAGATCACCCATTTTCAAGTTTTTTTCTGCAAGTTATTTCATGTACTTCAAAGCATCCACATAATGCTATTATGCACTTACACATGTTTTTTTTTTTTTTTTTTTTTTAGTAATAGTCTGCATCAGAGGCATATAGAATTTGATCATTAAGCTTTTGTCAAACTAGCTCCCTCAAAATCATGAATTGTATTCAGTTAAAAAGGATAAACAAGCAATCCACTCAAAGTCACCCTGAAGAACCAAATTTTCTAAGTATCTATTACAATCTTCATAAAAATTAAATTCACAAACCCCATATCAAAAGAAAAATAAAAACCCTCACCCAGAGAGAAAAAAAAAAAGAATTTAAAACTTCAGCACTCACAATCAAATCCCAAATCTGAAAACCCAGAAACCTAATTAAAAAAGAAAAAGAAAAAACTATTACCCAGAAGAAAGAAAGGGGGAAAAAAAATCCTTCAGCTTTCACAGATAAATCCCAAATCTGAAAACCCAAAAAAAATTACAAAAATAAAAGTTAAATTCGTTGTTAAAGAGCACAAAATTAACAAAAACAAAATAGAAAGTTCTAGACTTTAAAGAGTTTTATCAAAATCATTGGCCATTTTCAGAAAAATTACACACTTTCTTTTCGCTAAAACTAACAAATCCATCAAACCAAACCAAAAAAAAAAAAAAAATTAAAAACATATAAATGTAAATTGTGAAGTGGGTTTTAGAGTCATACATGAGACAACAAAGATCTCTTTCGTGAGTAGAGTTTGAAACAACTTTACTCTTTTTGGTATGGTTTTGCCGTCTATTTGTATACCTTCAAAACCTGTGTAAATTTCCTCTTACAGGAAGAAATCTACAATTAGAAGATTCAAATCTTGTTCTCTTGAAATCTTGCATAAAATTTGAATTTAAGTTCATTGAAAAATAATTCTAGCTCGAATTACACTAGCCGTCCCTATAGTTTGATCCCTGACCTTTGAATTTTTGGTTATAAAATTCCGTTTAGTTTGGTTTCCAGAATCTATTTTCAGAAAAAATTTCTAATAAACTAAAAATTAAATTGGTGAAAAAAATAAATTAAAAACACATCATTTTTACATAATTTAATCTTTGGGGGGGGGTAGAAATAATTTTTTTTAAAATTTATTTTCGTTAAATTATTTTTTTTTTTCAAAAGTCAAACATGACAATTTTGATGTCATTATTAAACCAATCCATTAAATCAAAAAAATCCAAAACTAAAAGCATTTCATATATTAAACATATTGATTATATATTAAAATCCTAATAACCATCCACTACACGATAACCATCAAAAAAATCTGTTAACAACAAAAACAATCACCCATTATATGATGATCATCCAAGCACATACTAAAAATTAATTTGGTAAAAAAAATAAAAATGTAAAAGATTTATCATTTTTATATAATTTTATCTTTGATGAGTAGAAATAATTTTTAAAAATTTAAAAATAATTTGTTGACATTTATGTTTCTTTGTCAAACTAATTTATATTTTATCAAATTGACGATTTTACCCTTGAAATTGAGCAACAATGTCTTCAATTGTCCTTATTTGGAACGAGATTCAAAATTTAGAATCAAATGTATCACAATTAAAAGGTCAGAGACTAAAGTGACACAAGCCCCGAACTGTAGGAATCGTTAGTGTAATTTGTCCATAATTCAATTTGTGCAACCACACAAGCCCTACAAACTCAAAATGTACTTCCTATTCTTCAAATCTTCCTACATTATTCTAAAAAAATAAAGAGAATTCTGATGTTGCGGAACATCGCTGTCTGTTTTTATTTTTTTTTTAAACATCATATATCTTTATTTCAATTGATCATCCCTGTTTTCTCAAGTGGGTAATAAAACAAAACCAATCTCAAATGGGTTTTGGTGTTTTTGATCTCTATTTCGTTTTCTTGATTCATGTCTCCTAACAATAAAACAAAACCAATCTCAAATGGGTTTTGGAGTTTGTGATCTCTTTCATTTCTTGATTTGGTTCAGACTTTGCCTTGAATTTTTGAAATCTTTTAAATTTAATAAGGAATAACAACTTTTGGTACTCTCTCCATCAAATAATAAACAAAATTAGAATTATGGAAACCCATTAATTTTTTGCTTTTCCAAACCTGGTGGTTATGAGCGAAAGTGGAAGCAAAGAAAGAGCAAGTTATGAATTCAAAGCCAGTAATTAATGTAGGAACCACTTGTTTCACTCTTATGGACATATTGTCAACCAAATGGTGTACAAATTTTGTAAATGCAATAGCCAAAACCAAGACAATACAGAAACATACAAATCTAATATCAACATATGTACGTAGAAATAAAGAAAAATTGCAAACCAGAAAATCACATACCAAATCATTCGGTTTGAGAGTTGATATCACTTATTCTTCTATAAAGCATGAGGATTGATATCTAGAGCCCCAAAAACAGAGTTCTCATGCCTAATATCATTTTCACATAGTGCTCATGCCTAATATCTGAAATCAAACCATTTAAAAAATGGTGTGATGGTGGAAACTGTTTCATAAACCCATCTCAAGAAATAGAAATCTTTCAGAAACCCATTTTAAAAAATAGAAGTAGAAACCATTTGAAAACCCACTTCAATCATTGAAGAGAAGAGAAGAGATGCTATAGAAATCAAACCGTTTCATAACCGAAATCAAATAATTTCAAAACCATTTGACTCATAGAGAAACAGATTGCAGGAAATAGAGAGTAGAAATGGAAGTTTTCGTTAACTGTGATGATGAGATCCAATGGTGTGAAAAAAAGTTTCCCAACAAAAGAGAGAAGAAGAATTCAGCAATTTCCAAAGAAGTGTGTTACCTTTTGTAGAGTTATCATCCTCAAGGTCCATTGTGGCTTCACTTGTAACTCCTTCAACTTCTACGACATCATTTACAATTTCACACCTCTGCAACATGTCCCCTCACATTACAAGTCAACCAAAAAAATAGGTAATTTACATAAATTTGAGCTTCTTCTGATTACAAGAAATTATGACATATTTGGGAAAATCATTAAGAAAGCAAACAGTGCTGAACTACACAATCCATAGGTCGTACCACTTAATGAGTCACATTCTCCATACCTTATTGTATAGTGATCCATAAACCTTCTGGTATTTAGCTTCAAGGGCTGCTCTCTCCTAAAAAAACTTTGCCTCCAACTCATTATGTTGGCTGTGCAATGGTACAACAAAGCATTACACTTCAACACACACAAGAAATCTACGTACATACTTTTTGAAACCATTTATATATCAAATGTTAAAGTCTAAAGAGAAACAAGGCTACAATATGACATCCACCAAGGACATTCCTATAAATAACCATATAATTCGCAAATGAACATCATTGACACGTTCCTGAATAGAAACTAAGCTACCTAATTTGTGCATAATATCAGTTCAAAATGGAAATAAAGTACAAGATCATTCCTAAATGTCAATGCTTATTTTCGACAAAGTGTAAACCCTTGCTACTTTCCTACTTCCTCCTCTTCTAAAAGTTTGTTCTGCCATGCTTAATGACTTTTCAATCCCCATGGAAGTGCTTCTTGAAGTACTTTACTAGAATTTCAACAGAAAAAATGAATAATAAAATGTTTTCAAGATAAAATCTTGACAAGAAAAATAGAAACTCCATTCATTCCATTGTAACATTCTGGTGTACACATCAATACTACTAAACATTTGGAACCCAGGCATAATGAAATAGGAACATATTAAAATTTGTAAATTCTAAGCTGTTTTCAATATTGCATTGTGAGTTATAGAGACCTGGATATTGCATTATTTTCTTACACGGACCTCCATACTTAAAATGGCAATAATTTTTTGTTTTTTTTTGTTTTTTTTTTTTTTTTTTTTTTTTTAAACTGTCTTTTTTTTTGAAAAAACACAAAAAAAAGAAAAAGAAAAAAACCAAAAAAAAAAAAAAAAAAAAAAAAAAAAAAAAAAAACCCTAGAGTTTCACCCTTATAACGAAATATAAACATGAGCCTTCAATTTTGTCAATTTAGCCTTAATCTTTTGATATGTTATCAATCTAAACCATAACGACTAGAGAAAAAAAAAAAAATTAAACTCAATGCACTGGAAATACTGTCTCCAATGAAACACACATTTCATAGATCAATACTATGATCCATATCCATGCACTAGCATTTGAATTGAAACTGAAATTCTTGTTGAGTTAAGAATAGTTTCTGCATTTTGAGATACAATATATATATATATATATATTTTAAGAAGTAAGGGAAAAAAACTGCGGATTTTCTATTTGTATTTTCATAGGCATATTAGCAAACAAGTGGTGTGCATAACTTACACATGAATTAAAGTAAGGAAAAAGAAGAACAGAGAAACCACATGGCGGCGCATCTTGGAAGACAAATAAGCATGGAATAAGCTATGTACATACCAGATTGTCCAGAATACAAAGCAGAATGGAGTTCCAGTTCGCAAAAACACCAACAGAAAATGCAGAACACAGGAAAGCAGAACGTAGTAGGGAATTTCACACACCTAGTTGTTCTTGGTTTCAGCACTTTAGAAAGATGAGTTCTACGCTTTTTATATATGTTATGTTGTAGATTAGATCCACTATGACATAGGAAGATATGTACGAGGTGAAGAGTTTCAATAAAATATTTCAATGATATAGATAGTTGTGGAGTAGATTATATAAGTTGTAAGGAATGCAATTTAAATGATAATACTTTTGTATGCTTTTCTTTGGAGATGGTCAAACATATGAATGAATCCACTATTTCTGTGTCTAATGATAAAAATAATTCGACAAAATATATACTCATTAGAAAAAAAAAGAAAAAATGCAATCACAAACGTATTACATAATCTACTTTTACAATGACATATCACAACTACTTAATCTACTTTTACAATGACATTATCAAATATTAACTCAAACTTTGTCCATGGCTACCTTAACCACCACTTCATTATTTCAACATTACCATAAGTTACAGTAGAAATAACGGTTTTTTGACTTAACCTGCAACAAGGAGAAAAAAACATGCAAGTCCAAGTGTTTTGTTTATAAGAATTTGGGAAAATAATGAGGCAATTGAAATCACAAATAAAATGCATGGAATCATTCAGATTATACATATTTAAAAAAAAAAAAATGCATGAAATTTAAGAAATTATTGATAATGGGCAAAAAATTCAAGTTTTATGTAAAAATAAATAGGCTACATATATTCAATTCAACATGTGTGACACTCCAAGTCCCATATTAGATATCAGATAGACATATCCCATCCTCAACAATGTGAGGTTTTTTCACTGCAAAAAAAAGTATTTTTGGCGACGTTTTTTGGCAACTAAACAGAAATTAGTCGTCAATTTTACATAATCGGCGACAATATACTTGTTGGTCACCAAAAACACAACTATTGGCTACGAGTTGAGATTAGGGGCGGAAAGGTGAACAATATTTATGGTGACCTAATGATTTTAGTCACCAATAAATTATCTGTCAAAATCACGTCGTTTTGAATTTGCCCTTTTTTTTCTTTTTTTTTCTTTTTTTTTAAGGGTTGACTAAACCTTTTGGGTGAATAAACAAATAATTGACCTAATATGACTCGAAGGTTCATCTCATGCTCTCACTCCACAACCTCAAACAGCACAACAGCACAGAACAGAGGTATGTCTTTATCATGACCCAAACCCGCCCCTATAAGTTTAGTGTTATAACCAGCCAGTAATCCTTGGATTACCAAAGACCTCTGTACAGAATAACATATAATTAAGGGGCTAGCGGAAGCAACTTCCAGAAAATAATGTCCATAGAGCTGTGCAGACATGCATGAGACGAAAAATTTAAAGCTTTATATACATATACGTGACGTCAAATAAACAACAGTCTTACGTCACCTGATATATAGACAAAACAGAATAGGACTTAGCCCAATCCAGCCAGTAATCCTTGGATTACCAAAGACCTCTGTACAGAATAACATATAATTAAGGGGCTAGCAAAAGCAACTTCCAGAAAATAATGTCCATAGAGCTGTGCAGACATGCATGAGACGAAAAATTTAAAGCTTTATATACATATACGTGACGTCAAATAAACAACAGTCTTACGTCACCTGATATATAGACAAAACAGAATAGGACTTAGCCCAATATTTAGATACAAAAGAAAACAGAAAGGCAGTGAACAAAAATAAAAACTATTAGTATAGAATTTGACTACACTTAAGTTTTTCAGGAACCTCTTCGTAAGGTATAGTGGTTTGGCTGACTCAGACAGATCCAGGCAATCATCTCTCAGCCTGGTCACGCGCCTGGTCACTTATATACATAAATAATAGAATGAACTGGAGCCTACTGAATAATAACAGAGTAAAGAATTTAATGAATATTGTCCATAATAGATACAGAAAATAGAATTTAGCTTATATCAGAAGTGGATTCATATTCTTGTTCAGAAATCAGTATTCATAACAGAAATGGAATCAGAATCATATTCATAATACGAATTTACAATTAATCAGACATGGTACATCCATTAACACTAATAGAAACAATTGACCCATAAAGGGATGGCCATAAAGGCATACAATTGACTCACGTGCACGAAGGCGGTACAGTTGGCTAATGAGACGTACAGTTGGCCTGTAAATGGGACGTATACAGAAGGATCTATAACAGTTGGCTCATGAGACATACAGTTGGCCCATAATTGGGACATAACAAAACAGATAACCTATGTCATCTGAAGCTAAGAATGCCATAAATACATTTCAAAAACATCGGATAACCATTCATTCATACAGAAAATAATATTTTAGAAAAAAGATCATCTTATATCATTTAGAAAATACTTATAAGTGAACATAGCCTTACAAAGTTATTACTCACAGTTGGCTTCAATAGCAGACAGACATAGCAAATAAAGTAGACAAACAGAGCAAATAACTAGATAGCCTACAGCGCACAAACACAAAACGGATACACAATGAAACACACGCTCGGAAATCATTTAATCTATTTCTTTATTGTCTGGGTGTGTTTCTAATCTTTATCCTCATTATTATGTCTTAATTAAGGCTTAGGAATGCCTAAGATGCAATAAAGATGCCAAAATGTGATTTGTAAAAGTACTAGTTGCTTGATTTTTCCACTCAATGGATGCTTAACAGTCACTCGAGCCAAAGACTGAGAAAATAGGGTCTCCGCTCGAGCACAATTTTAGCCGCTCAAGTTGTCTATAAAACTCTGCAAAAGTACTGGAAGCATGAATTTTACACTCGAGCCAACCTTTGTTCACTTGAGCGAAGGTGCAAGACAAAGGGTGGTCGCTCAAGTGCAGCTTTGGTCGCTCGAGCAGTGATGCAAAATTATGGAATTTCCCTATTGCATTTCTAAGTTCAAAATCCAATTTTAAACCTTCAAAACACATCATTTTGGGCCAAAACTTAGTAAAACATTGAAAAACTCATAGTACAAGATGAATTACAAACTATTTCGCAAAATCAAGCCCAAAAGTATTGCCAATTGTACAAAACAAAACTTGAAACTTAAAGAACATAAGTTGCATGTAATGTCATGAATTCCAACCTTCCAAAACAAGATCAAATGAGTCATTAAGCTCAAAAACATGTTGAATTCTTTTAACAAAACCAAGATATGAACATGCATGTGAGAATTCTTGTAAAAACAACATCAAAACTTCATGATATGCACATACATGCATGAATGTTCTTCTCCCTTACATCCTTAGTTCATTTCATGCATCTCATAGCTTAATTCCCTTGAATTAATGTTCCAACCAACTAAATCACAAAACTAGAGGCTAGAATTCTTACCTTAGATGCTTAATTGTGTTCTAGATATTCAATTTTTAGAGTTTCCAAGTCAAAACCTTCAATTCCCAAGAAATTCTTCCTCCCAAAGCTTGGTCTCAATTCTCTCTTGGTCTCTCTCTCTCTCTCTCTCACGTTTGAGACTTAAAAGATGATGAAGTGGATGTGTATGTAATGGTCTTGAGTCAATTGTGCCTTATTTAGGCTTAATTTGGTTGCATTAATTAATTTAAGTTAAGGGTAATTAATAAGGATTATTTTACTCTAATTTTTTCGTTTCGAATCGAATTTCAATTGATCCTACCATAATTTTCTAAAAATCCTAAATAACAGGTAATCTCAGTCAAATTTGTATTTTGTGGCCGATAAGGCCTTCAATTCACAAAACAGGACAGAAACACAAACAGATATTTCTACGACAGACAGATATAAACACAAATATCATATAACACATGTAATTAACTCGAGATTTTATCTCAATTACTCATTAGGCATTCTTAATCATGCAGTATTAGTTAATATCAGATAGGGTTGTTACAGTCTTCCCCTCTTAAAGAGTTTGGTCCCTCAAACTCAAATTACCTTCAGTTTGGAAGAATGTCGGATCTAGAGGGAACAAATTAGGGTATCTTTGCATCATATCTTCCTCAGTTTCCTAAGTTGCATATGTTTCTCCGTGGTTTTGCCAATCAACTTTCACCAATGGAATATCTTTGTTTCTTAGCCTTTTGATCCTTCGATTGACAATCTGAATTGGTCGTTCTTCATAAGTAAAATCATCTTTCAATAACACATGTGTTGGCTCAGTCATGTGTAAAGGATCTCTCAAGTAATCCTGGAGCATTGAAATATGAAAGGCATTATGCATTTGCTCTACGATCGGAGGCCAGACCACTCGGTATGTTACTGAATTGATTTTCTCTAGAATCTCATACGGACCAATATATCTCAGAGCCAACTTTCCTTTCACTCTAAATCGTGTTTGCCCTTCCATCAGAGTTACTTTGATAAACACATGATCCCCAACTTCATATTCTCTGTCTCTTCTTTGGACATCCACATAACTTTTTTGGCGACTTTGTGCAGTTTTCAATCTTTGTTGAATCAATTTTACATTTTTAGTCATTTCTTGTACAAGTTTCGATCCCAACAAAGGTCTATCACCTACTTCGGCCCAACAGATCAGAGAACGGCATTTCCTACAATACAAAGCTTCATAAGGAGCCATACAGATACTCGAATGATAATTGTTGTTGTACACAAATTCAGCCAAGTAAGTCTTCAAATTTCCTTAGAATTTTAACACACACATTTTGAGCATATCTTCCAAGGTTTGAATGGTTCGTTCAAATTGGTTGTCTGTCTGTGGGTGATAAGCACTACTCAACCTCAATTAAGTTCCCAAAGCCTGTTGCAAACTTTGCCAAAATCTTGAAGTGAATTTGAAATCCCTATAAGATAAAATGGATACTGGCACCCCGTGTAGTCTCACAATCTCATTTACATAGATGATAGCTAATTTATCCGCATTATAAAAAGTTTTAATAGGTAAGAAATGAGCGAATGTAGTCAAACGATCAACTATGACCCAAATAGAATCCATACCTTGAGAGAAGCGAGGTAATCCAACAATGAAGTCCATCGTGATATGCTCTCATTTCCATTCTGGTATTGGAAGCGGTTGAAGTAGTCTAGCGAGTCGTTGATGTTCAGCCTTTACTTGCTGGTAATGTAAACATTTAGCCACAAAATCAGCAATACATCTCTTCATTCCAGGCCATCAAAAGTTCTATTACAAATCTTTGTACATTTTTGTGTTTCAGGGATGCATGGGAAATTTTGAACTGTGAGCCTCGGTTATACATGCTTTCTTAATTTTGAACAATCTGGTACACAAAACCTATTATGAAACTTCAACACATTCTTCTCAATTATAAACCCTAGTCTTGGTTTTGTGTCAATCTCATAAACAATCCTCTTCGAGAATTGATCTTGCAATTGGTTCTCTCTAATTTCTTCGATAATTAGAGGCTGGGCAGAGATGGCGGCTAGAATTCCACCCTGTTCGCGCAACAAAATTTCAATCTCATTCATTTCCAAGTCACATAACAACTCTTTCTGACTGGCGAGCAAACATGATAAATTCCCAATTGACTTTCTACTCAATGCATCTGCAACGATATTTGCCTTTCTCGAATGATATAGAATTTGCAAGTTATAGTCTTTTATTAACTCAAACCATTGTCTCTGTCTTATGTTCAATTCCTTTTGAGTAAAGAAATCTTTGAGGCTTTTATGATCATTGTACACTTCGCAAGTCACACCATACAAATAGTGTCTCCAAATTTTCAAAGCAAACACTACAACTGCTAGTTCAAGGTCATGAGTTGGGTAGTTCTTTTCATAGGGGCAGAGTTACCGAGATGAATAGGAGATTAACTTTTTGTTTTGCATTAGCACACATCCCAAGCCTTTGTATGAAGCGTAACTGTAAATTTGGAACCCATCAAAACCATTGGGCAAAGTCAAAATTAGTGCAGTTGCTAATCTGGTTTTTAACTCTTGAAAGGCTGATTCTCGTTGATCGTTCCGATCAAATGATATATTTTTCTGTGTTAACTGTGTCAATGGCATAGCAAGTTTGGAGAAGTCTTTTACAAATCTTCTGTAATAGCTAGCAAGCCCCAGAAAATTTCTAATTTCAAACACATTCATTGGTCTTGGCCAATTTACAATAGCTTCAATTTTCTGCGAGTCTACTGATATGTCATCCTTGTTGATCACATGCCCCAAAAATCTCACACAATCAAGCTAGAATTCACATTTGGAGAGTTTTGCATACAATTTCTTTTCCCTCAGAATCTATAACACAATTCTTAAATAGTTTTCATGATCTTCCCTGCTTTTGGAGTAAATCAAAATATCATCAATAAAAACAACTACAAACTCATTAAGAAATTGTTTGAACACCCCATTCATTAAGTCCATAAATGCTGCAGGTGCATCAGTTACCCCAAATGGCATTATCAAAAACTCATAGTGCCCATATCTAGTCCAAAATGCGGTTTTCTCTATGTCTTCTTCCTTAACCTTCAATTGGTGCTATCCGGATCTAAGGTCAATTTTTGAAAAGACTTAGGCTCCTTGGAGTTGGTTAAACAAATCATCTATTCAGGGTAGTGGATATTTGTTCTTAATTGTCACTTTGTTCAATTTACGGTAGTCAATATATAGCCTCAAGGACCCATCTTTCTTTTTGACAAATAAAACGGGTGCACCCCAAGGTGAAGTGCTGGATCGGATAAACTTCTTATCGAACAATTTTTGAAGTTGGACTTTTAGTTCTTTTAATTCGGAGGTTGACATTCTGTAAGGGGTTTTAGAAATTGGTTGTGTCCCAGGCAATACATCAATGGTGAATTCAATTTCTTTATCTATTAGATTCCTGGGCAGTTCATTTGGGAAAGCATCAGGAAATTCATTCACTACAGGGATATTTTCTATATTCACACTATCGGTAGACATAGCCAATACGCAACAAAAACAACCCCGGCAACCCTTTCTTAACAGTTTATTAGCCTTCATAGTGGATATCAAATACGGGAGAGGAATGACACTGCTTCCACAAAACACAAACTCAGACGACCTAGGTGGTCGGAACACAACAGATTTATTCACACAATCAATGGTGGCATAATACTTGGTCAACCAATCCATTCCCAATATATAGTCAAAATGATCAATAGCCACAGGCATCAAGTCAACATATAATAGTACATCACCAATCATAATGTCACACTCAGGATATACATATGCACACATCATAGAACCCCCAGAAGGTGTAGACACAGATAACAAATAATTCATGGAATCTAGAGGTCTAGTCAATTTTCATGAAAAAGCATGCGACATAAACAAGTGTGTAGATCCACAATCTATCAAAACATATGCATTTTGGGCACAAATAGGGAGTATACCTGACACCATGGATTCAGTGTTCTGTACATTCCCAAGCACAAGTGTAAATACTCAACCTTGCCTCAAAGGTTCTCTCCCATCATTAGTTCTTACATTTGTTCTTGGTACAGAAGCAGATCCTGCTGAGCCTGCTATAGGGCGGTTGGCATTTTCAGACCCAATTGGACAATCTCTTACCATGTAGCCTGTCTTGCCACACCGAAAGCAAGCACTAGATACACGATGACACACACCTCTATGTTTTCTTCCATAATATGCACAAACTAGTATAGATCAACTATTTTGACTTGAATTGCTAGTAGATCCCGTATTTTGTTTCATAGTCATAGGAAATGAATGACCCTTTTTGAAATTAAATCTGGACTTTTGCCTTTCTATTCAGTTGTTAGAGCTTTCACTTGTTTCAATGCGGCCAAATTAGCTTCCACAATTAGAGCTCTATCAAGCACATCCACATATTTGGGCAATTTTAATACACCGACCCGATCAAACACGTCTAAAGCCAAGCCTCCTTCAAATTTTCTAGCCTTTTTGTAATCTGTATCCACCATGTGTGGAGCAAACAGGGCCAATTTGGTAAACTTGGCTTCATACTCTGCTATTGACATACTGCCTTGCTTGAGTTCTTGGAATTCAGACACTTTTCGATCTTGGAAACATTGTGGGAAGTATTTTTCATTGAAAATCTCTCTGAATTGGTCCCAAGTTAAAGTTCCATTGTTATCTCGGATAAGTATCCACCAACGTTGGGCTTCGTCCTTCAGCATGTAAGTGGCCAACAAAACGTTTTGAGTCTCTGTACGTGGAAAGACATCAAATAGTTTTTCAATTTCTAGGGCCAATTTGGTAAACTTGGCTTCATACTCTACTATTGACATATTGCCTTGCTTGAGTTCTTGGAATTCGGACACTTTTCGATCTTGGAAACATTGTGGGAAGTATTTTTCATTGAAAATCTCTCTGAATTGGTCCCAAGTTAAAGTTCCATTGTTATCTCGGATAAGTATCCACCAACGTTGGGCTTCGTCCTTCAGCATGTAAGTGGCCAACAAAACGTTTTGAGTCTCTGTACATGGAAAGACTTCAAATAGTTTTTCAATTTCTAGCATCCATGTTTCAGCCTTTAAAGGTTCAATTCCACCAAAGAAAGTCGGTGGCTTCATCTTATTGAATTTTTGAGTCAAGTTGATGATATACTTGTTTACCAGTTCTGCTTGGACCGGAGGGGGTGAAGGAGGCAAAGGTTGTTGCCTTTGTTGTTGCATTATTGCATCTATCAAAGCTTCAAGCATTCGTTCCATTCAATTCATCCAAGTCTTAGAAGATTCATCTGTACCATCACATCTTGTATTTTCCATTTGTTCTAGGTGAACAGAGCACTAATAAACATAAGCAAATAATTCTTTTCACAGTGTTCAGTTCATTTCAAAGTCATGCAAGTGCAATGTCCCTAATTCTTACTAGGACATCATATAGCTCATATGGACTCATGTGTGCGGTAGAACATGTGCTCTGATACCACTCTGTCACGACCCAAACCCGTCCCTACAGGTTTAGCGTCATAACCAGCCTGTAATTCTTAGATTACCAAAGGCCTTTGTACAGAATAACATATAATTAAGGGGATTATAACGCCCCCAAAATAATACAATAATGATAACTCATAATACGGAATATATATGAGAGACAACATACTTTCATACATCAGAATTTCCTGTTTAACAACCAGTTAAATGCCATGTAGGTTTACATCTTTTCAAGTCATTGCTTGGTTACACAAATTGAGTCTCGGTTATTACATCTTAAGCCCTTGGCTTTACAAATAACAAACACACACACATAAGGCATAATTAAGAAACTCTTGCTTCCGAAAGTCCATCCATGCTATTGCCTTAGAGGAAACAGTTCACCTGCACCTGAAAATGATATTCTCGTATAGGGTGAGCCAACAGCCCAGCAGAGATAATTTAACACAATATACGAGATTTAACGAAGTTATAAGTACTACGTGCATAAACAATATCGATACTAAAACATCCACAAGGTCTGCATATTCATATGCCACTAAGACCAAACCTCATTTCCATTTTTCTTCAATTCATTTCAAGTTCATATATGCTACTCAATTCATGAGTTAGATTCATTATCTTTCAATAACCAAAATGAGACTACAACTTAATGGTTTCCAATTATGAAAAACACACATAAACACTTCGAATCTACCATTTTACAGATATTTCGTCCGAAGGAACCAACACCCATTTATATATGAAATTTCGGGTCTTTCACCCAGGACATTCTGGCCAACTTGCTTTAAATGGAGTCTATCCCCTTTCTTCTCCCAAACAAATATACATATGCAATGTATTTATAAACATAATCACATATGGAGTATATCCCCTTTCTCCTCCCAATAAACATACATATGCAATGTATTTATAACATGGTCATATTCAATGACACCAACAATGGATTAGCATTAAATCGCCTAATCCTCATGCAATTTCTACAACAATCATAGCTATCCTCCACTGATAGCCCAATACAATTATTTCTAAAGAGATGTTCAATCTCAAAATAAATAGTTTATTCAAAACTTACATAGGTGAGATAATACATATCCAATATCACCGTTTATACCCATAACCTTCCAATTTCACATTTTCAATGCTAATCCCAATTATTTATACAAAATAATAATTTAATCAAAATTAGGGCGAAATCTCCCTCTTTCCAAATATCAACCCAAACACCAAACTCAACTATTTTGGCACAACATGATATTATAATCAAGCCTCATACTCATTTACCTCATATTCATCAAATACCCCTCTTTTCATTCACACCCAAATCCTAGATTTGTCCAAACCACAACCATATCCCATCATCTATACACAATAGCAAATAACTAAGCTAAAAACCATATTAGAGTGTAGAAATTCCCTACCTCAAGTGTAGAAGACGAACAAGCAAGATCGAAATTCCAAAGATGACGAAATCAACCCTTACTTGGATCAAACTCTTGAAGCCCTCTACTTTATTCTCAAAGACACTAGGGTCAAGAACTCAATGAATGTAGATGAAACCTTAGAAAGAAGGTGACTTCTAGAGAGAGAGACTACAGATTAGGGTTTGTAGGTGAAAAGGAGATAAAAAATGAAGCAAAATCGGCGCTGCTGTGAACTGATGTACACCAGGCTCGCTTGAGCGAAAGAGCTCTAGCTCGAGCGACCAGACACAAAAAGGTCACCTCGCTCGAGCGCAAGAAGCGTCTCTCGAGCGTAGAATGCAAAGCTTTGGGTCTGCCAACCAACGCAGACGCACGCTCGAGCACAGGAAGCCTCACTCGAGCAAAGAAACATTTTCATAGGGCTCACTCGAGCGCAAGAAGCCTTGCTCGAGCGAAGAGGCCAAAATCTGGACAACAAAGTTTTGGAAAAACAAGCAACCAACTTGTTCTAAACACACAACTACAACCCAATAACCAACATTAAGAGAAAGACAAGGAAAGAAAGACATAAACCACCCTCTAAACTATACAAACCTGAGTCCAGAACACCACAAGAGACGTGTCAAAACCAGGGTCGCTATAGGGATAGCGGAAGCAACTTACAAAAAATAATATCCATAGAGCTGTGCATACATGCATGGGATAGAAAATTTAAAACTTTATATACATATAAGTGACGTCAAATAAACAACAGTCTTATATCACATGATATACAGACAAAACTGAATGGGACTTAGCCCAATATTCAGATGCAAAAGAAAACAGAAAGACAGTGAACAAAAACAGAAACTATTAACATAGAATTTGACCACACTTAAGCCTTTTAGAAACCTCTTCGTAAGGCACATTGGTTTGGCTGACTCAGACAAATCCAAGCAATCATCTTTCAACCTGGTTATGCGCTTGATCACCTACATACATAAAAAATAGAATGAGCTGGAGCCCAGTGAATAATAACAGAGTATAGGGTTTAATGAATGTTGTCCATAACAGATACAAAAAATAGAACTCAGCTTATATCAGAAGTGGATTCATATTCTTGTTCAAAAATTAGTATTCATTACAGAAATGGAATCAGAATCATATTCATAATCAAAATTTAGAGTTAATCGGACACGGTACATCCATTAGCACTAATAGAAATAGCTGACCCATAAAGGGACGGCTATGAAGGCATACAGTTGACTCACGTGTATGGAGACGGTACAGTTGGCTCATGAGACATATAGGTGGCCAGTAAATGGGACGTATACAGAAGGATCCATAAAAGTTAGCTAATGAGATGTACAGTTGGCCTATAATTGGGACATAACAGAACAGATAACAAATGTCATCTGAAGCTAAGGATGCCACGAATACATTTCAGAAACATTGGACAACCATTCATTCATACAGAAAATAATATTTCAGAAAATAGATTATCTTATATCATTCAGAAAATACTTATAAGTGAACATAGCTTTACAAAGTTATTACTCACAGTTAGCTTCAATAGCAGACAGACAAAGTAGATAAAGTAGACAAATAGAGCAGATAACCAGATAGCCTATGGCACATGAACTACACAAACACAGAACATATACACATTGAAACACAAGCTCGGAAATCATTTAATTTACTTCTTTCTTGTCTAGGTGTATTTCTAATCTTTATCCTCGTTATTATATCTTAATCAAGGCTTAGGAATGCCTAAGATACAATGAGGATGCCAAAATGTGATTTGAAACACTTGGTCAAATTTTCAAAAATAAGGCAGCCCGCTCAAGCGCAACTTCGGTCGCTCGAGCGGTTTACAAAGTCTGTAAAAGTATTAGTTGCTTGATTTTTCCGCTTGACGAACGCTCGATGGTCGCTTGAGCCAAAGATTGAGTAAACAGGGTCTCCACTTGAGTGAAATTTCGATCGCTCGAGCTGGCTGTAAAACTCTACAAAAGTACTAGGAGTATGAATTTTACGCTCAAGCCAACTTTTGTTGGTTTAAGCGAAGGTGCAAGACAAAGGGTGGTTGCTCGAGCACAGCTTTAGTCACTCGAGTGGTGATGTAGAATTTTGGACCTTCCATATTGCAGGTCGAAGTTCAAAATCCAATTTTAAACCTTCAAAACACATCCTTTTAGGCCAAAACTTAGTAAAACATTGAGAAACTCATAGTACAAGATGAATTACAAACCATTTCGCAAAATCAAGCCCAAAAGTATTGCCAATTGTACAAAACAAAACTTGAAACTTAAAGAACATAAGTTGCATGTAATGTCATGAATTCCAACCTCCAAAACATGATCAAGTGAGTCATTAAGCTCAAAAACATGTTGAATTCTTTTAACAAAACCAAGATATGAACATGCATGTGATAATTCTTGTAAAAACAACTTCAAAACTTCATGATATGTACATGCATGCATGAATGTTCTTCTCCCTTACATCCTTAGTTCATTTCATGCATCTCATAGCTTAATTCTCTTGAATGTATGCACTAACCAACTAAATCACAAAACTAGAGGCTAGAATTATTACTTTAGATGGTTAATTGTGTTCTAGATATTCAATTTCTAGAGTTTCCAAGTCAAAACCTTCAATTCCCAAGAAATTCTTCCTCCCAAAGCTTGGTCTCAATTATCTCTCAGTCTCTCTCTCTCTCTCTCTCTTTCTCTCTCTCTCTCTCACACATACACACACACACACACACACATTTGAGACTTAAAAGATGATGAAGTGGAGGTGCATGTAATGGTCTTGAGTGAATTGTGCCTTATTTAGGCTTAATTAGGTTACATTAATTAATTTAAGTTGAGGGTAATCAATAAGGATTATTTTATTCTAATTATTTCATTCCAAATTGAATTTCAATTGATCCTACCATAATTTTCTAAAAATCCTAAATAACAGGTAATCTCAGTCAATTTCGTATTATGTGGCTGATAAGGCCTTCAATTCGCAGAACATGACAGAAACACAAACAGATATTTCTACGACAAACATATATAAACACAAATATCATATAACACATGCAATTAACTCTAGATTTCATCTCAATTACTCATTAGGCATTCTTAATCATGCAATATTAGTTAATAACAGATCGAGGTTGTTACAGTCTTCTCTTCTTCTTCTTCTTCTTCTCTCTCTCTCTCTCTCTCTCTCTCTCGCGTACCATTGACTGAGCACTACCTCTTTCTCCTCTTCTTCTTCTTCTTCTTCTTCTTCTTCTTTAGTTTCATTATATTGTTCTGTATTTTTAGAACCAAAGCTTGATATTTTTTCTTCTTCATCTCTCTGCTCTTGCTCTCTCGCGCTGTTGACTCAGCGCCATCGACGACATTCCTTCAAACAGCACTACCCTTTCGTCTCCCTTTCTCACAGCGCCAATCGCAACCACCTCTATGGTCACTGCCCTCTTCTCTCTCTCTCTCTCTCTCTCTATGATATGCTAAATTTATATAATAATTTTTTAGATTGATCTTGGGACTACGATTCTACATAGAAAACAAATTTTAGGACTGTAATTCTATATAAATATTTTGAATATTTAATAAATAAATGATAGAATTTGGGACTGCGATTCTTGGGACAGTGATTCTGTATCTATATAGATATTCTGAATATAATACTATTCCTCTTTCTTTTCCTTTTTGCATGCTGAGTTTCCATGATTCTACATCAATAATTTTTTTTTTTTTAGTTGTGGTTGTTGGGTCCCAACTAATGAAGACAATTGATTGTCTTATTTAATGATATTTTTTTAATCATCTGGGAACATTTTTTTTTTCTTTTGAAATAATGAAAATTGATTGTCGTATTTGTTTTATCATTTTCAAATCATGGAAAAATTGATTGTGTTATTTGATGAAGACAAACTGATAGGGTGTTTTTTTTAGATAATTTCATTATCTGGGAAGATGGGTTGGATTTAGGTATAAATTGGGGTTTTCTATATTTGAAGGTGGAATTGTTAATATAAATTTCATACCCTAATAATAATATTAATTAAAGAAAACAAATACTCCTATATTATCAAATATTATTTGATTGTAGTTTTTTCTTTTCTTTTTTAGGTACTAGTGGTTGGACATGTGCGTTGCAAGTGGTACTTGATTTTCATCAACTGTTAATACTATAATTATGCATGTCTCTTAAATTAATATGTGATATGTATACAAAGTATGGAGACTTATATAAGTAAATTGATCTGTATTTAAAATACAACTAAGCAAGAAATGAATACATACTCGGCTGAAGAATTTAAATGAGAAATGAGAAATTTTAAGAACATTAATTTATAGCTAGATTGTTGAGATCACAATCTTATCTTAAACAATAAACAAAAAGCACGTCCTTTAAATATATAGTAGAACACAAATCTTTTTCTATCAACTTCCCACTTCAATTTTTCATAATCCGTACCTTAATACAATTGAAGGAATGAAATTAATTACACAATTATACAATTTTGTTTAATAGTTCATATCATAATACAAATTTATTGAACCCACTATTGCATATTATTTGCATACTATTGATGTAAGATTGCATTAATATCAATATGTAATATATTTTTATATATCAAGAGTTATTGAGTCTCGTTTCCTGTGCCACGAATATCTTGTATGATGAAAAATATAACATTAGTCATTAATATATTTTTATTTATGTAGAAAAATGTGGAATAGTTTTTTTAAGAAAATGGAATGATATTTCAACTTAATATTTTGATAAATATAGGAATTTCATAATTATTTTCACGATATTTACAAATCCATGCTTATAAGTGTTTGTAGGGTCACTTTCATGAAACTGTCAAGTTACATAATTTATTATGGCACCTGTAAGTAATCAACATATAACAAAAATTGATCGAAACTTTTTATTTAATGTACTTACTTTTTGTATCATTGAGTTATTGCAATAATGTTTGGGTATTATTTGATTTTTTCCTTATAATTTGACTAAAATATGTACATGAGGTACACTATTTTTCTTGAACTTCACAATAGATAGGACAATTCCTGCTTCACCCACTACAACATATAAGAGTTTTAGAGACCAAATATTTTGGTCTCTAAAAGTGAAAATTTTGTTGCAAAAGACATTTATGGACCAATTTCCATCGTCATGAGGATAGTCGCCAAAAAGTCGTCCCGAAAAGTTAAAAACAAGGCATTTAGCGACAAAATTTTGAAAACGTCACTAATAAATCGACTTTTAGGGACAAAATAATTTGGTCTAAAAATGGCTTATTTTTTGAGACAAAAATTTTGGTCCCAAAAGTATAATAATTCATCACTAATGTCCAATTTTTGTTGATAAAAATATTATAACGATACTTTTCGCAACAAAATTATTTCGTCCCTAAAAAATAATTGTCCCTAAATTTTGGTGTCTAAAACCTTAATTTTTTATAGTGACCTCGTCTAACTTTGCTTGGAGAGTATGTTGCAATAGATCTTTTGTAGTTTTTGTTTCACCATCTTCTTGTTTTTCTTTTTGCTCACCATTATAACTCATTGTAATAAAAATATTTTGATGAGTAAGAGTCTGAAGTGATATCATATTGTTATTCAAAATTCATATTTTTTTCATTAATGTGATTTTTTCTGTGAGGGAAAAAAGTACAAATATTGTAATAATGGAGGTGTTTTGCAAAGTCATGGTTTGTTATTAAAAGTATTTGTTGTGGACATTTGTTCATATGACATGTACGTATATATGTACAGAACATAAATTAATAGGAGAACAATACACAATTCTGCTATAGCGATCCGAGCTTAAACCCGACCCATTTATGGCTTTTGAATCCGGGACACCATATCTGTGGCGGTCATTCTTTTCTCATCATATTTGGTTTTGGCTTCAGGGGTCGACACCATCCTTGTTGGTGTCGACACTGCCCTCCACACACACACACACACACACACACACACATTTGAGATTTAAAAGATGATGAAGTGGAGGTGCATGTAATCGTCTTGAGTCAATTGTGCCTTATTTAGGCTTAATTAGGTTACATTAATTAATTTAAGTTAAGGGTAATCAATAAGGATTATTTTATTCTAATTATTTCATTCCAAATTGAATTTCAATTGATCCTACCATAATTTTCTAAAAATCCTAAATAACAGGTAATCTCAGTCAATTTCGTATTATGTGGCTGATAAGGCCTTCAATTCGCAGAACATGACAGAAACACAAACAGATATTTCTACGACAAACATATATAAACACAAATATCATATAACACATGCAATTAACTCTAGATTTCATCTCAATTACTCATTAGGCATTCTTAATCATGCAATATTAGTTAATAACAGATCGAGGTTGTTACAGTCTTCTCTTCTTCTTCTTCTTCTTCTCTCTCTCTCTCTCTCTCTCTCTCTCGCGTACCATTGACTGAGCACTACCTCTTTCTCCTCTTCTTCTTCTTCTTCTTCTTCTTCTTCTTCTTCTTCTTTGTCTTTAGTTTCATTATATTGTTCTATATTTTTAGAACCAAAGCTTGATATTTTTTCTTCTTCATCTCTCTGCTCTTGCTCTCTCGCGCTGTTGACTCAGCGCCATCGACGACATTCCTTCAAACAGCACTACCCTTTCGTCTCCCTTTCTCACAGCGCCAATCGCAACCACCTCTATGGTCACTGCCCTCTTCTCTCTCTCTCTCTCTCTCTCTATGATATGCTAAATTTATATAATATTTGTCTTTAGTTTCATTATATTGTTCTGTATTTTTAGAACCAAAGCTTGATATTTTTTCTTCTTCATCTCTCTCCTCTTGCTCTCTCGCGCTGTTGACTCAGTGCCATCGACGACATTCCCTCAAACAGCACTACCCTTTCGTCTCTCTTTCTCACAGCGCCAATCGCAACCACCTCTATGGTCACTGCCCTTTTCTCTCTCTCTCTCTCTCTCTCTCTCTCTATGATATGCTAAATTTATATAATAATTTTTTAGATTGATCTTGGGACTACGATTCTACATAGAAAACAAATTTTAGGACTGTAATTCTATATAAATATTTTGAATATTTAATAAATAAATGATAGAATTTGGGACTGCGATTCTTGGGACAGTGATTCTGTATCTATATAGATATTCTGAATATAATACTATTCCTCTTTCTTTTCCTTTTTGCATGCTGAGTTTCCATGATTCTACATCAATAATTTTTTTTTTTTTAGTTGTGGTTGTTGGGTCCCAACTAATGAAGACAATTGATTGTCTTATTTAATGATATTTTTTTAATCATCTGGGAACATTTTTTTTTTCTTTTGAAATAATGAAAATTGATTGTCGTATTTGTTTTATCATTTTCAAATCATGGAAAAATTGATTGTGTTATTTGATGAAGACAAACTGATAGGGTGTTTTTTTTAGATAATTTCATTATCTGGGAAGATGGGTTGGATTTAGGTATAGGTTGGAGTTTTGTACATTTGAAGATGGAATTGTTAATATAAATTTCATACCCTAATAATAATATTAATTAAAGAAAACAAATACTCCTATATTATCAAATATTATTTGATTGTAGTTTTTTCTTTTCTTTTTTAGGTACTAGTGGTTGGACATGTGCGTTGCAAGTGGTACTTGATTTTCATCAACTGTTAATACTATAATTATGCATGTCTCTTAAATTAATATGTGATATGTATACAAAGTATGGAGACTTATATAAGTAAATTGATCTGTATTTAAAATACAACTAAGCAAGAAATGAATACATACTCGGCTGAAGAATTTAAATGAGAAATGAGAAATTTTAAGAACATTAATTTATAGCTAGATTGTTGAGATCACAATCTTATCTTAAACAATAAACAAAAAGCACGTCCTTTAAATATATAGTAGAACACAAATCTTTTTCTATCAACTTCCCACTTCAATTTTTCATAATCCGTACCTTAATACAATTGAAGGAATGAAATTAATTACACAATTATACAATTTTGTTTAATAGTTCATATCATAATACAAATTTATTGAACCCACTATTGCATATTATTTGCATACTATTGATGTAAGATTGCATTAATATCAATATGTAATATATTTTTATATATCAAGAGTTATTGAGTCTCGTTTCCTGTGCCACGAATATCTTGTATGATGAAAAATATAACATTAGTCATTAATATATTTTTATTTATGTAGAAAAATGTGGAATAGTTTTTTTAAGAAAATGGAATGATATTTCAACTTAATATTTTGATAAATATAGGAATTTCATAATTATTTTCACGATATTTACAAATCCATACTTATAAGTGTTTGTAGGGTCACTTTTATGAAACTGTCAAGTTACATAATTTATTATGGCACCTGTAAGTAATCAACATATAACAAAAATTGATCGAAACTTTTTATTTAATGTACTTACTTTTTGTATCATTGAGTTATTGCAATAATGTTTGGGTATTATTTGATTTTTTCCTTATAATTTGACTAAAATATGTACATGAGGTACACTATTTTTCTTGAACTTCACAATAGATAGGACAATTCCTGCTTCACCTACTACAACATATAAGAGTTTTAGAGACCAAATATTTTGGTCTCTAAAAGTGAAAATTTTGTTGCAAAAGACATTTAGGGACCAATTTCCATCGTCATGAGGATAGTCGCCAAAAAGTCGTCCCGAAAAGTTAAAAACAAGGCATTTAGCGACAAAATTTTGAAAACGTCACTAATAAATCGACTTTTAGGGACAAAATAATTTGGTCTAAAAATGGCTTATTTTTTGAGACAAAAATTTTGGTCCCAAAAGTATAATAATTCATCACTAATGTCCAATTTTTGTTGATAAAAATATTATAACGATACTTTTCGCAACAAAATTATTTCGTCCCTAAAAAATAATTGTCCCTAAATTTTGGTGTCTAAAACCTTAATTTTTTATAGTGACCTCGTCTAACTTTGCTTGGAGAGTATGTTGCAATAGATCTTTTGTAGTTTTTGTTTCACCATCTTCTTGTTTTTCTTTTTGCTCACCATTATAACTCATTGTAATAAAAATATTTTGATGAGTAAGAGTCTGATGTGATATCATATTGTTATTCAAAATTCATATTTTTTTCATTAATGTGATTTTTTCTGTGAGGGAAAAAAGTACAAATATTGTAATAATGGAGGTGTTTTGCAAAGTCATGGTTTGTTATTAAAAGTATTTGTTGTGGACATTTGTTCATATGACATGTACGTATATATGTACAGAACATAAATTAATAGGAGAACAATACACAATTCTGCTATAGCGATCCGAGCTTAAACCCGACCCATTTATGGCTTTTGAATCCGGGACACCATATCTGTGGCGGTCATTCTTTTCCCATCATATTTGGTTTTGGCTTCAGGGGTCGACACCATCCTTGTTGGTGTCGACATTGCCCTCCTCTTATTGGTCTTGTTCTGCTCCAAGGGTCAACACCAGCCTTGGAAGGGTCGACACCTTCGTGCTGTTGTGTTCCTGGATAGCTATTGAAATTTAGGGTCGACACCAGCCTTTGGTGGTGTCGACACTCGCTCTTTATTGTTCACCTTTGGGGTTGACACTAGTCTGGGAGGTGTTGACCCTTGTCTACTTATGAATCTAGAATTGGCTATTGAAATTTGGTGTTGACACCACGGGTCCAAGGGTCGACACCTTGTCTGCTACCAACATTGGTGTCTTTGTTATTTCTTCTTGAGGGTCGGCACCACTGACTTAAGGGTCAACCCCTGTGTTCTTTTTCCCATATTTTAGTTGGGTTTTTGGGCCCTATTTTTTTGAGGGTTTTGACTTATTCTTTTGGGTTGACTTTGGAACTTTATTTCACTTTAACCTAATACTATAAATAGAGCCCTCACTTACCATTTTCTTCACTTTATCTTCTCTCTTCTCCTCTAAAACCATGAAAATCTCTCTCTCTCTCTCTCTCTCAACTCACTTTTCACAAAGATCTTTAGATCTACTCACGTAGAAGCATCTCCTTACCTTGCTCCTTTGAGATTAAGTGTAGATCTTGTTGAGGGCTTCATTTTGATCAGAGCAAATCATCGTTTCGTCTCCATCGACTTTTGGGTTTCCTTCCTTCTCCCTCTTCTAAGCTTGAGGTAGGGATTCTCCGCACTTCTTTATGAGTTTTAATTTAGTTATTTGTTTTCATGAAACCACTTTGTGAAAGAAATGGATTTTTGAACAAATCTTGGGTTTGGTTTGAAATCAAAAGAAGGGGTTTTCAAATGGTTTATTAGGAATGATTTTGGATGGATGTCTATAAGTGAGATATGATGAAATGATGAGTTTTATCTTTAAAAATTGGTTTATAAAGAAAATGGGGGTTTTGCCCTAGAAATCTCAAATGTTGATTTTGTATTACTAAATGGAAAAGATGTTAAAATGGTGAAACTTGGTTATTGTTGATGAAAATGGTGGAGTTGGGTATGTATTACCACTCACATCTCGAAGTTTGAAAAGTTTATCTTTATGAAAATTATTTATTGTCTAGAGATATCTGTTTTGGGCTATCGGTGGAAGATAGCTATGATTGTTGTAGAAATTGCATGAGAACTAAGTAAATTGGAACTATTTCTCATCCATTTGCATTGGACAATGCTGCATATCATCACATTGAAAAAGTATAATGTTTTGAGAAAATGGTGAATACTTGGTGAATCTAGGTAGCGGGTGTAGTTACTAAGTTAAGTTGGCATGTGTGTCCATGGTGAAAGATCAGAAATCCACGCGGATAGGTGTCGAGTCTTCCGGTTAATACTGGTAAAAATGACAAATTGGTAGTACTTGTATAGTCTACTTGCAGACACATACCTAGAGATTCACAAAGTTGTATTCAGTCGTGTTTTCTATTTTGAAGGAAATGTCTTATGAATTTGTGAGATAAGCTTGGCATTGCATGGTTTTGAAAGAGATATAAAATGTTCTGACATGAGCATTGCATATGTATTCACCTTATAAGTCTATTGAGATTCATATATTGTGTTGGATTATTTCTACTGGGCTTTGGCTCACCATATGTGGGAAAAATATTTCAGGTGCGGATGATATGCCTCCGCCAAGGCAATAGTTTTGGAAGATTTAGAGCAAAGGCTTCATTTTGTTTAGTTGTGTATCGATTTTGTACAAGTCGAGAGCTTATAAAATGTATTGGGGACTTAAACCCATTTTGTTGTAACCAAGTACTCAATTGGAAAATTGTAAGCACTTAGGGCATTCTCTTAATAATATATCTTTCATTTTACATTTTATCATGTAACATATGCTATAGATTCAGGGTTAGACTTATGAATGTATAATTGCATATGTTGCTCATTTGTGCTGGAAATTGGAATTAATGGAAGATAAATATTGCATCTCCTGTCGTTATTTAATTAATATTGTGAATAGGTTATTGTATTTATTTCGGGGCATGCCAACTTGGTATCAGAGCATACCGGGTTTGAATACTTTGGGTATGTGGGAAGTGGTTTTTACCACAATGGGTTTATCTCGCTTGATAGAGGTAATTGTTTTTATGGTATGCAATGTGATAACATGCTTATGTGCCTAAGTGGGTATGGAATTTTATTTCTACGATATTTATTGGGTCTACGGGTTTCTAGAAGTCTTATTAGTAGAGCACTTGATTACTACTATTTCTAACTAGAACTCTGGCAGCGCCATGGAATGATCATTATCTAGAAAGGAAGTCCATATGTGTTTATGTGATAATGTGCTTGCGTGGAGTGAATTAAATCTGTCTGTCGCATTGGGACACAAGTGAGTTAGTTTCGGCACATTTGTAAATGTGCTAATCTCTGGTGTTACCTTCATTACGATGTCAAAACGAGGACGTAGACGTGGTGGTGGTAGTCATGGTAGGCCTAGAAGGAATGAGGTGTCGTTACCGAATGAGATTCCGACGCAAGAAGAAGCGGTTGGTTAGGCCAATGTGGCCGAACCAGTGGATCGCCAGGCCATGGGTGCTTTGGCTCGTGAAATGGCGGGGGCTTTGTGGGAATCTATAGACATTCTCAGAGCTGAGAATCAAGTCCGGGGTAGGTTGCTGAGGCAAGGCCATCTTTCTTGAATAAGGAGTTCTTCCGGTCTAATCCAGATGAATTTTTGGGTGATCCGAAAGAACCGCTGAAGGTGAATGAGTGGTTAGAACAGACGGTGAAGACGTTTGAGATGCTTGGCATCAAAGACGATGGGCTGAGAGTGACCTTGGCATCCTTCCAGCTAAAGAGAGATACGGGTCAGTGGTGGAAGTATGTGCGTGGGCGCATTGGGGTGACTTAGGAGGCCTTTGTTAACGCTTTCTAAGACAAGTTCTTGCCTCCCACTACACGGGAAAAGTTGAGGGATCAGTTTCTAAAGCTCAAGTAGCTTAGCTTACTTGTAGCCGAGTTTGAGGTAGCTTTCACTAGCCTCTCTAGATTTGCACCGGAGCTTGTAGCGATGGAGGAATGTCGTTGAATTGAGTTTGAGAAGAGGTTGAGAACTGGGCTTCTTTTCAAAGTAGTTGGGTCAATGATTAGGGACTATGGACGCCTTGTGGAGGCAGTTGCTCATCTTAAAGTCGTGGCTTAGGCGAAGGAGAGAGGATTTTAGAGATTTAGGGGGAGAGCTGACACAATAAGAGACAGAGGGGTTCCACCCCACAATAATCCTAGGGAGCTTAGTCTAGGTCCACTTTTTCTGTATCAAGTTCTCGGCCAAAGAAAGGTGGGCAGGGAAAGATTACTTGTTTCAAGCGTAGATAGCTGGGTTGCAAGTCTATGGTTTGCCCGAAGAAGAGAGGAGGGCAACAGTCTGCACCATCGACGGCTCATTCTCAAAGCTAGAGTCAAGGGAGAGGACAACTGCCTGCTTCCTATCAGTGTGGGCAGGGGGACACGTGAGGAGGTTTTTTCCTCAGTCGGATGGCACATCTAGAGCGTCTGGCCACAGATAGACATAAAGCCATCAGCCAACATAGTCAGCTCAAGCCTCGAGGGCCAATCAGGGAGCCTCTTTGGCTCAGTTCGTGCACCAGACTTATGTTCCGAAGGGTGAGCAGATAGAACAAAGACCTATGGGGCGTATGTATGCTGTTACCATGCCAGATTTAGTACCAACGCCTTCGGTATTGAGAGGTACTTTCTTGTTATGCAATTCTATTGCCAATGTGTTGATTGATACGGATGCATCCCATTCTTTTAGTTCATCTGCATTTGCATCAGCATTGGGATTAGAATTGGCTCGGTTAGTATCCCCATTCTTTGTAGAGTCACCTGTTAGTGGTGAGATTGTTTTGGAACAGGGGTGTCAGGATTGTGAGTTAGAGGTTGCCGATTGCTGACTTCTTTTTGCATTTGTATTGATTGACATGTCGGGTTTTGATGCTATATTGGGTATAGATTGGTTGTCATTTTATCTGGATGTCATAGATTGTTACCATCAGAGGGTTACTGTATATACCTTGAGTGGCGACTATTTTTATTTCGTGGGGGATACAGTCAATAGAGCTTCATTATCAATATGTGATCCGCGAGGTTGGAGTGAGTTTAATAGTCTCCTTGCAAACTTTTTGGATAGTGAGTGTGATGAAGTCTGAGTTAAATTGCGGAGGGTAGTTTGTGAATAACTAGACGTCTTTCCAGAGGATCTCACTACAGCTTACCACGAGATTGAGTGCTCTATTGACTTAGTGCCTGGTACGGCACCAATTTCCATGGCACCGTATAGATTTGCACCTGCCGACTTGAGTGAGTTAAATATTCCCAAGAATTATTAGATAAGGGTTTTATCCACCCTAATACATTGCCTTAGGAAGCACTGATTCTCTTTACCAAGAAGAAAGATGATGCCTTGCAACTTTGTATTGATTACAGGAAGTTGAACCGGGTAACTGTTAAGAAAAAGTACCCAATGCCTCATATAGATGATTTGTTTGACTAGTTGAAGGGGTCTTGTTGCTTTTCTAAAATAGATTTCAGATCGGGTTGCCATTAGCTGAGAGTGAAGGAGGAGGATATCCAGAAAATGGCATTCTGTACGCGGTATGGCCATTATGAGTTCCTAGTGATGCCTTTTGGGTTAACTAACGTGCCAGCCTTGTTTATGGACTTGATGAACCAAATCTTCCGTGAGTACTTAGACCGTTTCGTGGTTGTCTTCGTTGATCACATTTTGATTTACTCATCCTATGAAGAGAAACACGAGGAACACTTGCGAGTTGTGCTTGAGTTTCTTAGAGCCCATAAATTATATGCTAGGTTTGAGAAATATGAATTCTGGTTAAAAGAAGTTAAATTCTTAGTCATGTAGTATATAGGGAAGGGGTGACTGTAGATTCCTCTAAGATCGAGGCAGTACAAGACTGGGAACAACCTAAGAATGCTTTTGAAATTTGTAGTTTCTTGGGATTGGCCGGGTATTACCGCCGTTTTGTGAAGGATTTCTCTAGGTTAGCCTCACCATTGACTAGACTTGGGAGAAAATGAATCAAGTTTGTGTGGAGTGAAACTTGCGAGAAGTTAATCCAAGAGCTTAAGGTTAGACTTACTACCGCTCCAATGTTGATTATTCCGGAGACAGATTTGGGCTATTTAGTGTATTATAATGCATCACGAGAAGGTTTGGGTTGTGTCTTGATGCAAGGGGGGAGGTGGTGGCTTATGGTTCACGTTAGTTGAAAACACACGAGAGAAACTATCGTACACATGACCTAGAGCTAGCAACGGTGATCTTTGCTTTGAAGATTTGGAGACATACTTGTATGGTGAGAAGTTTGAGGTGTTCTCTGACCATAAGAGTTTGAAGTACTTATTTTCACAAAAAGATCTGAACTTGAGATAGAGGAGGTGGATGGAGTTTATGGAAGTTTATGATTTTGAGTTGCATTATCATCCGGGGAAAGCCAACGTAGTGGCTGATGCCTTAAGTAGGAAATCCATTAGCGGTGTAGCGAGCATTGCCATCTAGGAATGCGATATGTTAGGTGCACTTGGCGAGTTTGACTTGCAACTCGGCGAGTTTGTAGAGTCGGCTGCTTTGTTTGCTGTAGTGGTACAAGCTACACTTGTGAACCAGGTTATGGAAGCACAGAGGGGTGATCTCGAAGTAAAAACCCTCCGGGGAAAGATCTCCAATGGGAAGGTAGAGAAGGGCTTGAATATGTATTCTGACTTGAGTGTTAGATACCTTGACCGTCTTGTCGTATCGGAGTCTTGTCGAGATGAGATACTTCGAGAGTTTCACCATTCACGCCTTGCGGTGCACCCGAGAGGCACACAGATGTATCATGATCTTAGTCGCTAGTTTTGGTGGAGGGGTATGAAGAAGGACGTAGTTGTGTTTGTATCGAAAATGCCTTACTCGCCACCAAGTGAAGGCCGAACATCGGAGGCCAGTGGGTTTATTGCAACCTTTGCCTATAACCGAGTGGAAGTGGGAGCATGTCACAATGGATTTTGTTGTGGGTCTTCCGAGGACTCAATGAGGTAATAATGTTATTTGGGTGATAGTTGACCGATTGAGTAAGCCAGCGCACTTTGTACCTATGCGCACAAGCGATTCGGTAGATTATCTTGCCGACCTTTATATCAGGGACATCATTCGACTTCATGGGGGGTCCCTGTGACCATTGTTTCGGATAGGGATCTGCATTTTAGGGCTTGGTTGTGGCAAACCCTACAGAATGCCTTGGGCACTAAGTTGACCTTTAGTATAGCTTATCATCCTCAGACTGACGGATAGTCAGAGCGTACCATTCAGATCCTTAAGAATATGCTTCGGGGTTATGTCCTTGACTTTAAGGGGTCGTAGAGAGAGACACTTGCCCCTAGTGGAATTTGCCTACAACAATAGCTTCCAGTCGAGTATTGACATGGCACCATTTGAGGCCTTGTATGGCCGACCGTGTAGCTCTCCTATATGTTGGTCGAAGTGGGTGATGCACCTATGATAGGTCCTAAGTTAGTCCGGGAAACGATGGAGAAGGTTGCGTTTATTCGTAAGAGGTTGGTTATGGCTTAGAGTCGTTAGAAGACGATCGTAGGAGGAGACCGTTATCCTTTAAGGTAGGAGATCATGTCTTTTTGAAGATATCACCTAAACGAGGTTTGATGGGCTCGGGAAGAGTGGGAAGTTGTCTCCTAGATTTATTGGGCCTTTTGAGATCCTAAAGCGGATTAGGGAGGTAGCTTACTGTTTGGCCTTGCTGCCACAACTATCTGGGGTTCATGACATATTTCATATCTGTATGCTTCGGAAGTACGAGCCAGATCCATCGTACGTGTTGGATTGGACCGAGTTAGAGGTAGATGAGGATGCCTCGTATGAGGATAAACCGATTAGAGTTTTAGATACTCGAGACCAAGTCTTGCGAGTCAAGACAATTCCTTTGGTGAAGGTGTTGTGGCATCACGGGGTTGAAGAAGCCACTTGGGAGCGTGAGTTGAAAGTTCGTGAAAAGTATCCGGACCTATTTTTTTATGCTTGTACACGTATTGAAAACTTGTTATGTTAACGTAATGTAAACATTGTATATATTTGGAAATGTGAATTGTATATTCATTATCTAGAATTTGGTTATCCTTATTATGGGAATGATTGATCGGTGAATGGATCATGGAGATAAATTTGATTTACTATTATGATTGTAATTGGTTTAAACTTGGTTTTATTGTTGATTTAAAATTTTAGGAATGAAATTCCTTAAAGGGGGAGGTTATAGAGATTCGAGCGACCGGTGAATGGATCATGGAGATAAATTTGATTTTACTATTATGATTGTAATTGGTTTAAACTTGGTTTTATTGTTGATTTAAAATTTTAGGAACGAAATTCCTTAAGGGGGGAGGTTATAGTGACTCGAGCTTAGATCCGACCCATTTATCTCTTTTGAATCTGGGAAACCATATCCATGGCAATCGTCCCTTTCTCTTCATATTTGGTTTCGGCTTCAGAGGTCCACACCATCCTTGTTGGTGTCGACACTGCCCTCATCTTTTTGGTCTTGTTCTACTCCAAGGGTCGACACCAACCTTGGAAGGGTCGACACCTTTGTGCTGCTGTGTTCTTGGATAGCTACTAAAATTTAGGGTCGACACCAGTCTTTGGTGGTGTCGACACTTGCTTTTTCTTGTTGACCTTTGGGTCGGCACTAGTCTGGGAGGTGTCGACCCTTGTCTGCTGCTGAATTTGGAATTGGCTATTGAAATTTGGTGTCAACACTACGGGTCCAAAGGACGACACCTTGCCTACTACCAACATTGGTGTCTTTGTTATTTCTTCTTGAGGATCGACACCACCAACTTGAGGGTTGACCCCTATGTTCTTTTTCCCAAATTTCAATCCAGTTTTGGACCCTATTTTCTTGAGGGTTTTGACTTATTTTTTGGGTTGACTTTAGAACTTTATTTCACTTTAACATAGTACTATAAATAGGGCCCTCACTTACCATTTTCTTCACTGTATCTTCTCTTTTCTCCTCTAAAACTCTCTCTCTCTCTCTCTCTCTCTCTCTCTCTCTCTCTCTCTCTCCTTACTTTTTCACAAAGATCTTCAGATCTACTAGTAGAAGCATCTCCTTACCTTGCTCCTTTGAGATGAAGTGTAGATCTTGTCGAGGGCTTCGTTTTGATCAAAGCAAATCATCGTTTCGTCTCTGTCGAGTTTTGGGTTTCCTTCCTTCTCCCTCTTTTAATCTTGAGGTAGGGATTCCCCTCACTTCTTTATGAGTTTTAACTTAGTTATTTGTTTTCATGAAACCACTTTGTGAAAGAAATGGATTTTTGAACAAATCTTGGGTTTGGATCGAAATCAAAAGAAGGGGTTTTCAAATAGTTTATTAGGAACGATTTTGGATGGATGTGTATAAGTGAGATATGATGAAATGATGAGTTTTATCTTTAAAAAATGGTTTATAAAGAAAATGGGGTTTTTGCCCTAGAAATCTCGAATGTTGATTTTGTATTACTAAATTAAAAAGATGTTAAAATGGTGAAACTTGGTTGTTGCTAATGAAAATGGTGAAGTTGGGTATGTATTACCACTCACATCTCGAAGTTTGAAAAGTTTATCTTTATGAAAGTTATTTATTGTCTAGAGATATCTGTTTTGGGCTATCGGTGGAAGATAGCTATGATTATTGTAGAAATTGCATGAGAACTAAGTAAATTAGAACTATTTCCCATCCATTTGCATTGGACATTGCTGCATATCATCACATTGAAAAAGTATAATGTTTTGAGAAAATGTTTTGAGGAAAAGTATATCTGCAGAAGGTTTTTCTGCAAAATTGTTGGGAGAGTGAAGAAATCAACCATGAATAGTCGCAATGATCTGAACTCTTTTGACAATGAATACTTTTATTTTATTTTATACAAGTTTAGAAATGTTATGTATGTGTATTTTTGGTTGGTTCATCTAATATGTGCTTTGTTTTTGTAACAGTAAAATGTTACTGTGAACTAGAGTGATATGTTACTGCGAGACAGAGTAACATGTTACTGTTTATATCAATTTTGACGGTAATTTTTTTTTATAGTCAGCATTGATCTTATTTGATAGATTTTGATGAGAGGATTCTAAAAATGTTAATTTTATTAAAAACTAACATCTAGATCAAAAGTTATATTATTTTAAAATTTAAAATATTAAATTACTCACTAAGTATATTTTGGTAATAATGGTATGTGTTAAACTTTTTAAGAATTTTTTTTTTTCCCTTAATGTATTAAAGTTTTATTATGAGAGGATTTTGATCAAATCCCCCTAAGAACTTTTTATACCAAAATATATTTTTCATATAAATTGATTTTCCACAATACAAATATTTTCTTTTTTGTTTTTTGATGTTTAGTTGGTACTTAAAATAAAATTTTCAATTGTTTGCAAGCCAAATTCTAGTTCAGTAAATTGTCTATTACTCCCTCTGTCGCAAAATATTATTCCCTTTTGGGGAATCCAACTTTTTTTGGTAGTACAATTATTACATTTCAAAAATATTAACTTTTCAAAATTACCCTTTGGTAATATTATTATTACACTTCAAAAATATTAATTAATGAATTTAAAATAAGGGCAAAATAAAAAAAATTCATCTTATTTTAGTCATTGATTTTTGAAAAGACTAATATTTTGGAATGATGAAAAATTAAATAAGGGACTAATACTTTGGAATGGAGGAAATATTTTTTTTCATCAAGTTGTTAATCAATTAGGTTACTTATGTAAAGAGTTCAATATTGTTATTTAAAATACATCATGATTTAAATTTAATTTTGAAATGTATATTTAAATTATAGTATTAGATATTTTCTTTTCAAATTCATGAAATCAAACTAATGTTTTGAACTGTTTGGCAAACTGGAAAAGAGAACAAATCAAGGCTTATTGGTTCAAAAATCACGTTAATCATAATCGAATTGTGATGTCATAATTACTTCAAAATATATTAAAAAGTACACTTAAAAAAAATTACACAGCGATATACAAAGAATTATTATAGTCCAAGTGCAAAAGTATCATTATTAGGGGTGTAAAAATGGCTTGGCCTGTGGGTGGCCCGAAACCCGCCTACGGCCTGGGGTGGGCTCGGCCAGATTAGGCCCTGGCTCGAGCCTAGCTCGGGATCCTAGGCTATCATTTTGAAGTCCGGCTCATTGGCCAGTTCAAGGCCCACTCAAAGCCCGACCCAAGGCCCAATGTCATTTTAGTGAAAAAGAATAAAATTTTAGTAGAAAAAATAGAAAAAAAAATGTTTAAGCCAGCCTAGACTTAGTCTGCCAGCCAACCCAAGGCCCAAATACTCTCTAGATCTGGGCCTAATTTTTTTGGCCCGTAACCCGGTCTGGCCCAGCCCAAATTTTGACGAGAACCTGCACGGCCCAACATGGACGGGCCAGGCCAAATTTACACCGCCAATCATTATTAAACAAACATATCTTAATTAGGTTAGGTTGGCACATGAGCTGCAAACCAAACCAATCATATTGAGCACCAAAGGCAAGGAACAGATAGACTGTTGCCAAGGAAGGAACCAACACAGCAAAAAAAAACACCAAAAAAAAGGGCAAAATACACCAAGGGAATTAAAAAGGCAACACAAAGCAGAACCAAAAAAAAAAAAAAAATTCAACTATGACTCAACAATGTCATAAGAGCCAATTGCTGTCTGATTCGAGGCCAGCAGAGAAGCTTGTGATGGCTGCTGGGATGGAAAAAGAAATTGTACCTCCCTCCCTCCTCCTTCACTGGAAACTTCCTGAAAAACAGTGATGTTATTTTCACATTTTTACTCAACAAATGATTATGTCCCTAATTGTGGCTGTAGACCATAAAAATAAGAAAAATAGTTGGAACACCAATTCAAAAATTGTCTAATAATTTCGACAATTGATTGCTGTGTGGAGCATTATTATTGTTGCATTTCTTTGTTTTGTTTGTGGCCTTACAACAATACTACATACTCCTAAAAAACACAAATCCCACTCACATGTGATTGATTCAGGAAGGAAAACAAAAAAACAAAAAACAAAAACACGTGATTGGTTCACATCATTTGAAGGGTCATAGGGGTCCCAACTTTGGGGTCCCAAGCATTTTTGGTGGCCTTATTACTACTAGAGGAACTAAATTGTTCTCTTGATTGTGCATAAATATATGAAAGAGTCATTTACATGAAGTCCGCTAACTTATTGAGAAGTATTATTTTGACCTCTTAAACTATAAAAGTGTACAAATAAACCTTCTAAATTATTGAGAAGTATCACTTTATTTCCTAAATTATAAAAACATATAAATGGTCCCCTAAATTATAAAAGTGTACAAATTGAACCCTTAACATAAGGGATTAAAGTGAAAAAATGTCAATAATTTAGGAGTTCGATTTGTACATATTTATAGTTTAAGGAATAAAGTGATACTTGTTAATAATTTAAATATATATATATATATATATTTATCAAAAGCCAAAACAGGCTTTGGGCCATTAAACCTTGACGAAAAATAGCGTCGTTGCACTTAATTGTTCGCCCTTTTTTTTTTTTTTTTTGGGTGAATTGTTCGCCCTTTCCTTGCACAGATGTTGCCCAATAACAGCCAAAAAGATTACCTAATTCATGAGGCATGAGGTGTCATTCCCTAGTGAAATCCTCCCCACCATCTCCACTCATAAAATCTCCACAGAGGATTCAAGTCCCCTCCGTAAACCTGTATACTTCATTTTGTAGATCCACAACAATGATTCTCTCAAGGGTTTAGTTTACCTTTCAATTAAAGCTATTTTTAACAGTGATTTTTTGTTTTTTAATCTGTAAAATAATAAACTTTATTAAATCAAAACCATCAATAAAGATAGAAGAAGACAATGTTATAAACATCAAAATGAAACCTACTCATTCCAACTTGGTTGACACAAAAAAGAATCATCCAATCATTTGCAGCACCCACCAAATACTAGTTGAAGATTGAACAACCAGCAAACACCCAAAAAGATACAACAGTCACTAATAAATGGGACAAAAGCAAAGGAAATCAAAACAGAGCAGAACAAACACTCTTCAGAGACCCCTGATGGACTTCAGATTATAAAAGCAAATCATTGATTGAATAATCCACCCCCTTGATATGGTATTTTTAACAGTGACTTAAGGCAAAAGAAAAAGACAAAATGAACCAGGCATTTTTTATTGAATTCAAAACATATTTATCGTTTAATTTGAGGTTATTTATACAAAGACCTCCAAAACTATTGAAAAGTATAAAATTACCTAAAGTATAAAAACATACAAATGGACCTGCTAAACTATAAAAGTATACAAATTGACCTCCTAAACTATTGACGCATTTCATTTTGACCCCTTTTGTTACTGTATTATGAGTTAAACCAAACTTTCGATATTTTTTAGATGAAAATACCCTACAACACCATATATATTTATCATTCCATTATTATTGTTTTTAATTTTTCTAAATATAAGCATTCATCCATTATTATTGTTTTTTAAATATTTTTTTTCTAAATATATTTTTGAAGAAAGAATATTTAAAAAAAAATAATAAAACGAAACAACTCATAATATATATATATATATATAAATTAGTTAGTTTGATGAATGTTTACTTGAAGTTCATGCATCTCAAAACTTTCCTTCCAAATTATTCTATGTGAATAAAGTTCTCAAAGAGGCTCTCACGCCACAGTAGCAGTACACATCACCCAAGTTTTGTAGTTGTTGACTACTGGATGTGATTTCATTTTTGTTTGAGCCTGTGTTGCTACTGTATGCCATTTTTTTTTTAGAGTTGGTGACTTATGGAGTGGAAGAGGTTTAGGGAGATGGACAGGTGGAAAATTGAGAGAAAGTTGTCCTGGGTGTGTTATATAAAATGTTGAAGGATATTTTTATCTAAAAAATGTCAAAATTTTGGTTTAAGTCACGATGTAATAACAAAAAGCGTTAAAGCGAAAACGCTAATATTTTAGGAGGTTAAAGTGATACTTTTTAATAGTTTAGGAGTCTCTATGTAAATAATCCTTAAATTTAATATACTTATCATTAATAAAAAA
>NW_021024529.1:2259140-2277372 GCF_004153795.1 Camellia sinensis | reverse complement strand
TTGCTGTAACTCTGTTTGTAAGCCAAGGGTTGTATTTGTGTGGGTTTGAATAACCATTTTGTGTAACCAGGCTCAAGCCTTGGAACCTTGTAAACCTTTGGGGGTATTTATTTTTTTATTTACTTGTTGTTGGACTAATGTATTGTTGCATGAAGAACTATTGTATCATGTAATGTAAGTTTGGAGATTTATATTCGGTTTTTCCTTGAAAGAGCCATGATTGTTGCATTATCATTTGAGCTAGAAATTTGGGGCGTTACAAACTAAAGGATAATTATTATTATAAAATAATTAAATAAATAAATCAGCCAATAGGTTTTTTTTAATCTATTTTATAAATTAGAAAATCAATAATTTTAGAATGAGAGTTTAGACCTCTTAATAGGCATTTCATTAGAAACCCCATAATATATAGATACACTATCCAGTATAAAGTTTAAACATATATCAATTAAAAATACATTTCAACATCTTTAATGACAAAAGTAAATATAATATTTTCTCACTACAAAATATATTTCGTTTAATGGTACACACCATAAATATTCACAACTCTTTTATGGTAATTAAATAATAATAATAAAACCACAACAATATTACATGGTTACTAACGGGTCATGATTCAATCAATTGGGTCCAAAGTAAATGAAGTTTAATAATTTAAAATAAATCTCCAATTGAGATTAAAATATAAATTCAATTTGATTCAACTCGTTACAACCTTCCCCCCTTAAGAAATTTCGTCCCCGAAATTTAAACTAGATAACCTCGCTGAATCAAAATCAATTACAATCGTAGAAACGCAATCATGGCATGATAACACAACCTCCCAATTAAACATAAGAAATTCACCTATTTCGTAACATATACAATGTACATCCTAATATCAAAATAACATTTCTATTATAACTCTCAAACATTGATAAAAAGGTCTAGATACTTCTCATGGACTTCAGCCTCACGTTTCCAAGTCGCCTCCTCAACCCTGTGGTGTCTCCACAACATTTTCACTGAGGGACAAATACGAACAAAAGATACACAGACACATACGGACAAATACAGAGAAAATACATAGATACGTACATATACATAGACACATTTGGGAAATATGCCGTTATTGACAAAGAATATTTTGTCTATGAACGTCAGCAAGCATATGTCATTACTACGACGGAATATTCCATTAACTGACGTCATCGCACGCAAGCAAAAACACGCAAAAAGTAAAGAAAACACGAATGCAGGGACACGGGGTTTCGATCCCCTGATCTCAAGTGTTTGGTCCCAGCCCAAACCACTGAGCCAAGCTACTCTTGTGACAAAAATAGTCGAATTAATGTATATAATACGTAAATATACAATATGTATACATATATGTATACAACATTCCCGCTTCTTTCTCTTCCTTCAAAAATCGCGTTTGACAAACAGCCTTGCTTTAGCGTCAGCTGGCCGACAAAAGCAGACCTCCTCAATTTGTAAGCTCGCATCGGCTCTCTCTCCCTCTTTGTCTTCTTCTCTTCCATCTTCTTTTTCGTCGGCTGGCCGACAAGAGCTACCCTCCTCGATTCTCTTCCATCTCATTTTTTTGCTTTTTTTGCCTCGACTCTCTCTCCCCCTTTGTCTTCTTCTCTTCCATCTTCTTCTTCATCACTTTCTTTCATCTACTTAATCACTCTCTTCTCATTCTTCTTCATCATTCCTCTTGAGAGAGACAGAACATTGAGACTAAGCGGAGAAGAAAAGCTACCCCAAAACTTAGTCTGTTCTCTGCTATTTCTCTGACTCTTCTTTCTTTCTTTTTACAACTCTCACCACACATGGCCTCATCTCGTCCCCTCAATCTTGTTTCAAACCTCAATGATCCAAGCTCTCCTGGATCGAGTGCCCCTGCTCCTACTCTTCCTAACCTTCTTGGACAGAGTGCCCCTGCTCTTACTCTCCTTAACCTTCCTGAACATAGTGCCTCTGCTCCCACTCTTCTTAACTTTCCCATGATGTCAGTTGAGCAAATCATGGCTGCTCAATCTGACATTGAGGCCAACCACTTCACACTAAGCTCTTGCATGGAAACAATGACTGCGGTTACCAAATTATCTCACCGGTTGTAGAATAGGACCAGTGAAGTACAACAGTTAAATTTCCAACTTTCTCTGCTCCAGCGCATGTACAAAGATGCACGGGCAGAGATTTGTGCCTTGAAGGCGGAGAATAAGGAGTTGAAACGAAAGATTACCGTCTTGACTCGATTCGGAGCACCTTCGTACTTCGCCTTTGACAACCAGCAGGGAGTCAACTCTCTCAGCGGTCCTGTACACATTGAGGCGAAGCCTTCAAGGGTTTCTCAAGGCGACAAAAAAAGGAAGAGCTCGGCGAGAGAGTCGAGTAAGTGAAGTCGGCATGCGACTGTTATAAAAAACAAGGTCCCTCTCCCCCTCTTTTTTTTTTTTTTTTCCTTTTTCTCTTTTAATACTTAATTTTTAACCCACACGAACTCACATATATATATACATATATATCACCTCTTACCTCCACCCCCACCACCCCTACTCCGATACTCCTCCAACCCTTCACTTGCTTTTCCTTCCACTTCACCCTCCCTGCCCTTCCCTTCCCATGCACTTCAAGAGTACAACAACAAAAAGTTTTACTCTAACTCAATGGCCGATCTTGAGGTTTTACGAACCCTAGGTAAAACTCTGATGTAGGCTTATTATATATTTACACACTAAAAAAAAGAGAGGGTAAATTACAAATACACCCTTGAATTTGTTTAAAGTACAGATTGTCCCTTATAGTTCGAAAAATTACGAATATCCCCTTGTTAAAAATTTTTATTTAACAGAATTAACTAAAAAAAAAAAATTCATAATTGCTATGCTATACAATAATAAAATTATTTAAATATTAATTAAAACATATTTATAACATTATTAAAAAATTTTAATTGACTTGATGATTTATTAATAAAAGGAGCGATTTGATATGAAATTAGAAACCTCAGGAGATGGTATGTAATTTTTAGAACCACAGGGGGTGATTTGTATTTTAATCAAATCTCAGAAAATGCATTGTAATTTACTAAAAAAAATTACTTCTATATATAGCTACAAAAGTTTTTTTTGCTAAACTTTACGTACATAGATATCAAAATCCAATTCACAATAAAGAAAAAAAACACCAAAACAATCTAAACTTATAATACCTAAATAAAAAGTAAACAAATTGTAGCAAAACATTACTCAAACATTTCTCTTTGCAATTTTAGTTGCAAAATTATTAATTAAAGTTGCGTTATCTAACATATCGTTTTTAATGAGTAACATTACTAATCCATTTAATATTTCTTGTGACATGATTGACTAAAGATAAATTTTGATCAGCTTTAATTTCGAACAAAGTTTGTCCCCAAAAGCAATTGTAACTAAGGACTTTGGACCTTGTGGTTGGATAATACCACTGTGTGGTAAGAAATTTTGTATTCAACTCCTATATGGGCGAGTTTGAACACTTGAAACTACCTCTCGTAAAAAAAGAATATAGAAAAGTTAAAAATTTAATCCCTCTCTGTTTGCTTTTCATTGGGCAATCCCACCAAAATGGAATCCTTCTTACACTACAAGAATTTTTACTTTTGGTGACTAAATTTTTAGTCGTCAAAAGTCATTTTTTAGTCGCCTATAATCTTTAGTGACTAAATTTTTTGGTCGGTAAATTAGTAGCTGAAGAGTAGTCGGGAAAGCTAATTGGCGACTAAAATTAATTTAGTCGCCAAATGCATTCATTTCCCGACTAAATATTTAGTCGCCGATAGGTTGGAAAATTAATTAAATAATTAATTTTTGCTGACGAATTTTTTTGTCGCTAAAAGCCATTATTTAGTCGCGGACAACTTTTTAGCTACTAAATTTTTTAGTCGCAAATACTAGGGTTTTAGCTACTAAAATTTTAATCGCCTAAAGTCAATCTTTTTTGGCTACTAAAATTTTAGTCGCCAAATACTATTTCTTTTGGCTACTAAAATTTTAGTAGCCTAAAGTCAATCTTTTTTGGCTACTACAATTTTAGTCGCCAAATACTATTTCTTTTGGCTACTGAAAATTTAGTCGCCTAAACTTCCACATTTTTGGCTACTAAATTTTTAGTCGCCAAAAGTATTTTTATTCTTCAACTTTTGTTTTTAGCTACAAAATATTTTAGTTGCCAAATGTTTAATTTTCTTTTTGGCTACAAAACTTTTAGTAGCCAAAGGTTTCATTTTCTTTTGGCTACAAAATATTTAGTAGCCAAATGATTGTTTTTCTTTTTCCTACAAAAAATTTAGTAGCCAAATGTTTAATTTTCTTTTAGCTACAAAACTTTTAGTAGCCAAATGTTGGTTTTTTTTCCCCTTTTTATTGGCTACAAAACATTTAGTCGGCAAAAACATGATATTATGTTTTCTCCATAACCTGTCTATATTCCATACAACCTGTAATACGTATATAAATAAAATGATACATAAACTATCAATCATTCCACAATCTGCATCCGTATACAAAACATAAATTACTTTACCTGTCTAAGTATATACAAACCAACTATTGTTCAAACTAAAATAATAATTCCATATAACATATAGAATCATACAAAAAGTAAAGCTCCCCATTTACAAAAATTACATTTACTATACCATGTGAAATGACCATTTGGCATGGTATAACTTACCATCGTAATCTGTTCCACGACAAAAGGTGATGTATGTACCAAGCCAAAAATACATCTATGTATCACGACAAGAAATCATATATCTGTACGGCGTCAAAAGGTGATCTATCTACCATGCCAGTAATTATCTGTTCGCTGCCAAAAGTTTTCTGTATCAGTAATAGTTAATTGCACAAAAGTCGGAGACGACAAAAGTATTATATTACTTCTATACAAAAGTACAATTTCTTCTCCATACACCAAAATATCTCTGCAAGTCCATGCAACAAAAGCATCTACAAAAAACAAAAAAACATTAGAATTGGACCCAAAAATGCCCAACTTCATGAATGACTTTGGGAACAAGTGACAAATAAAAATAAGTGAGAACCAACCTTCCATGATGAATCAATTATCAGTCATTGTACAGTCTTTCTAAAGTCGATGTGTTATAAGGAACATTGTTAAATGCAGAATAATCATTACTAAATATTTCATTAGTAACATAAAGCTAATGTAACAATCTTCTATTTGTATGCAACATGTATCCAAATTCTATGGCTAACCTAATATCAAAGCCCAATTTGAATATAAATTTTTCTTTTCACGAACTTCCGCATTATTTGTTTGCAAAAGGCACTTGAATCATTAGATTGGATATAAAACCATCGGTGCTTATTAATGTATGTTAGTGCCATTTTAGAAAGGATATTAGAACATGTGACAAAAATAATAACAAAAATAAATTTCAATCATAAACGGAAATATGTAGAAATATATGTTCACACACCTATAAATGGTTCATCAAAGAAAGAATACTTGATTTCTCATGACGCACATGGCCTCAGAAACACCATGAGCATGTTTCATACATGTATGAAAGCTTAAATATAATATAACACACATGTGTACGTTCAAAAAATTAGCAAGTTTCAAACAAGGTGTAAATTGAGTTCATATTGGTTTCTGAATATTTTTCCCATAATTTTCCATTACTATACATCTCCAACACATTCCGTCAGTTGTCACAAGTGCTATTTGTAATGGGGAAGCTTCCTGTGAGAGTCAGACGGAGGTTCGGGGGCTGTTTTGAAGTTTCGCCCATGAAATGCCCTTTTTCGACTAAGTTTTCGGCGTATTCGGCTCTAAATCCCAACCTACGGGTCCGAATAACATTCCGTCAGTTGTCACAAGTCTTATTTGGCATGGGGAAGGTGTTCGTGTCGGCTACACGGCGGTTTGGGGGCTGTTTTGATTTTTGCCCCCGAAATGCCCTTTTCGACTAAGTTTTGGGCATATTCGGCTCTAAATCTCAACCTACGTGTCCGAATAACATTTCGTCAGTTGTCACAAGTCATATTTGGCATGGGGAAGGTGTTCGTTTTGGCCCCACGGCAATTCAAGGGGTGTTTTGAATTTTCGCCCCCAAAACGCCCTTTTTTGACTAAGTTTTGCGCGTATTTGTAGACACCCCATTTTTGACCGACCTTAAGACTCAGACGTCACCGATTGAGTGCTCGGTGATGACGCATATTGTGCTCGTTCTGAGGTTACGGTGTCTCGGTTGAGAGCTTTGCCTCCGGACTTCGGGGCTCTTTTGTGCTTTGCCTCGGTTTGCAAACCAGGTCCTGTTTTCTCTGTTTTTCTCTTCCCGAAGGGAGGGAGAGGTCTCGTAGACCATTTCTCAGTGGCCATAGGCTACGTTTCGTGGTCGTATATCACTTTTCCCGTTTGGAGACCAGTTTCCGATTTTTGGAGCCGTCAGCCGCGCGCCTCGGTTCAGGATCGCTTAACTACCTCCGTTTGCTCCATTTTTTGGCACACACCTTGTTTCCTCTCTCTAGAGGGACACTGTGGCCCGAGAGACCACCTTCGGGGTCGCACGCCACTTCCGGCACTTAACAGTCAGTTTTCGAGGCCCCCGACTGCGCGTTTTGGCCCCTGAACCCTCGTTTTGCATCGGTTAGGGTTCATTTTTGGCATGGACCCTAGTTTCATTGTTGGAAAGGTGGTAGTATGGTGGGAGACCACCTTTTCTTCTTGGAGACCATTTTTCTTTTCGCCACCCGATTTTCTTGTTAGAGAGGTGGTCTCCCTCACTTTTGGGCCATAATTTCTAGTCTCCCATACCACCATTGTGTTGCATTCATCTGGGAGGCCACCTATTTGGTATGGCCGACCACCTTTGGTGCTTGACCTTTTTGACCCCTTGGTCTCCCTCACTTTTGAGCCACATTTTCTGGTCTCCCATACCACAACTGTGTTGCATTCACCTAGGAGGCCACCTTTTTGGCATGACCAACCACCTTTTCTTGTTGACCCTTTTGACCCCTGGTCGGCCGACTAGAGGAAGTGGTCGGCCGATCACTTGAACTGGTCAGCCAGCCATCTCCTTTTTGGCCTTTCTGAGTTGCATATAGCTGTGCTAGCTGGGAGGCATTTGCCCCATCCTCCGAGACTTAACCCTTTTGTTTGTCTTCTTAAGGAAGCTTTGGCCTTTTTTGCTTAGCTTCTAAGAGAAGCTTGACCTTTTGTCAAGCTTCTTGAGGAAGCTTGACCCTTTTGGTCTAGCTTCCTCAAGAAGCTTGACCCTTTTGGTTTAGCTTCTTTTAGAAGCTTGGTCCCTTTGCTTGAGGCTTCTCTAAGAAGCCTTGGACCTCTTCTTCTATAAGAGAGGCTCTCCTCTCCATTTGTAAGGGTTGAACATTTTTGGCTGAGGCATACATATACTCTCCCTCTATATCTCTACATCCAAGCTCCATAGCTCCATGGTTCTTGGCCATTTGCACTACACCTCCAAGCACAACACCTCCACTATCATCCTAAGTACCTTGGAGCTATTTTTTCAGAGGTTGAGGGCTCACTTTTTTGGTCCAGAGCTTGCTGCATTGCTGTGCTACAAGGGTAAGTCACAATTTCCTTCTTTGTAGCTTTATTTTGCTTCATTCTTTAACCTTATTTTCAAGCATTGCTGGGTTTTGTCATAAACTGAAAAAAGTTTTTTTTTTAGCTTATAAACATGTTTGTTTAAGACATTTTTTCTGTTTGGGGTCATCTTCCCCTTTGCATGCTTCATTTCCTCATGTTTAGGGCTATGCATTCGAGCATTTGTGTTGGCCTTGGTTTGGTTTTTTAGCCACTGAAATCCAATGGATTTTCAGTGGCTAACATGTGTTTCTGAGCCCTAAAATCAGAGAGGGGTGACCCTCTCACCCCTTGATTTGTTTACTAACTTTGTTGGCCTTCCAAAGGGACTCCTACTTACATGTTTCAAAGCCATATTTCAGGCCCTATTTGGTGAGTTTTAAGGTCTGCATAGGCTCTGTCCAGAGCCCATCTTGCCATATAAAGTGTCTATTATGCATGTGTAGAACAATCCTATTCAAGGCCTTTCAAAGGGCCTTTCACTTGCATGCTTCCTAGACTAATTTCAGAGCCTTTTTGGTGGGTTTTAGGACCCTCATAACCTCTTTCTGGAGGTGGTTTTGCCATTTTGTGTGTCCATCATACATGTGTAGAATAACCCCTTGCATGGCCTTCCAAAGGAGCCTATCATTCTTGCATGCATTGACTGAGTTTCAGTGGGTTTTTGGGCATATTTTGGCATGGCATACTTCTATTTTTGGCTGGTTTGGTGAGATCTCATATGCTTCATATAGTTGTAGTACAACTTATGGTCCACTAGCTTTCTTTGCATGCTTTGTTGACCCTTGATTTTATCACTTTTTGGCCATGCATTAAACTGATTTTGTGCATATTTTGGACTGCCTTAGCTCTTTTTTCGGGTCTCATGGTCGAATGATGCTTGTTTTGCATGCTTGTAGTTCAATGTCCATGCTTAGCTTTGAGTTTTGAGGTCCACTACATGCATATACTGAGATGTTTTCTTGTTTTGGGGCCATTATACATCATATTTCAGAGCTTATGTGAATTCGATATTCCCATGTTTTGTACTCTTTAAATGCGTTTGAGAGTTGGGCTTGTATGCCTCATTTACTGACCATTGAATGAGCTCCATTTCTTTGCATTCTGAGCCATCATTTTAGGATATTTCCCTACTGTTTCAGACCTGCCTAGGGTCTGTTTGGGGTTGGTTTTTCCATTGGTGCATTGCTTTGTGTACCTCTAGTGTAAGCCGCTTCACTAGTTTCGGTACTCGGGCCATCTACCGTGCATTGTGTGACATATTCGCATGTTTCGGGATCATCTTTTATGCCATTTCAGAGCTGTGTCATGTGTGTTTGTATTCCATACTTCATCCCTTGCCATGCTTTGGTAAAGTGGCATTTGATGCCTTAGGATCGGTCCTTTGCATTCGTGCACGTCTGCATGTATTTCGCTTGTCTCATTTTTATCGTATGTCCACTGATTTGAGTGTGGCTGAGGTCCACTCATATTGGTGTAAGTCCATCGTGCATTGTGTATGCCATTTTAGTCCATTGCATTACATATACTAGGTTGCATGTTAGTCGCATTGTGTATGCCATCTCATTGCATTGTGTTTGGGATAGGAGTTAGCCCAGACACGGGAAACGAGGGACGTTTCGTACTCAAAGTGACGAAACGTGTCTCAATTCCCGGTCGCTGACACTCCGAATTACCCATGATGGAGTTTAGGTCTTGTTGTGTTTTCATGTGCATTCATTTCACATAGAGTCGTGCAATTCGACTCCTCGGCCATCATGCATCGAGATGCGTAATTGGTGGCACGAGGATCAAGGTATGCATACATATGAGAAAATACTTTGCCATGCCCCTTTCTTGCTCTCTGTTGCAGCAAACCAGAAATCAGCAGCCTTCTAGAGCTTTGCACAGTATTCCGGGATTTATTACAAACAGAGGCAAATCGGGGCATCGCGAGGAATTTTCCGACGAGGCGATGCGAGCATGCATGCATCTTTCATCATTCGGAACAGAGCTGAGGCGATCTATGGATTTGCATACTAGTTTATTTTGCTTTCCTAGTTAATTTGTTAATTAATTAGGATTTTGTAATATTTAATTAGCTAGAGTAGTTAATTATTTATTCGGACTGTATTATTTATTCAGACCCTCCGAGCGAGGACACAATTGTAATAAGTGTGCGTGCGTGTGATGTATGTCTTCCAACCCCACGTCTTTCTCCCTTTTATTTACCAGCTTATGATGGTTAGATTAGGGCATGTTTCAATTAGCATATTTATGCTCGCATGATTGCAGTCATTCATTTGTTTTGCATGCATCGGGCTCGGTGCATCATACTAACTGCATTGTATTTCAATTCCAAGTTGAATACGTGTTAGCTGTAGCATCTCATATGCCATTCTTAGGATAGCCGAGCCTATTGTAGTTGCATTTTGCATGTGTTGCATTAGCCGTTTTAACATGAACTAGGATCATGCATTGATTACTAACTAGTTTCTGTTTTGGCTCGGAGTATTCGGTAAGTGTTTATGCTTTAGCATCCTTGCATGAGTGTGAGTGACTGCCATGATAGAATGCTTACCATGAGGCTATGTGCTTATGTGATATACCTGCCTGAATGCCTGTGGGTGAAGGTTGGATTATCTGAATTGGAATAATGCATTGACTATGAGTTTTAAGCCCACTTGAGAGTGGCAAACCATCACGTTTTCTAAGCCCACCCGAGGGTGGCAAATCCACGTCTTAGCCTGCTTGCGGGTAGTACCATCAAACCATTTTCAAAATAAACAAACATGAGATGTGTTGTTCCAATTCAGGCTATCCAGGCTATACTTGTATGCTGTGCGCATCACGTAGTAAATCTAGGCTAATAACTGGAATAAGAATGCATAATGTTTTCAAAACTCAATATCATGGTTAGTAGAGGCCGATCTTTGATCGGGCGAGCGGGGGTGCTCACGAAGTGACCTTCCCCAATCGTACCCAAGTTCCCGAGCCGAGGCAACTTTGGTGATGACGGACATGTGGCCTTCGGCACGAGTCAGGGTTTCCTAAATTCTCTCAAAATAAAATATTTTGGTGGCAACTTTGTATCTGCCAAAGCAGTCCATGTTTAGCACTTCTTTCTAAAAATCTGTTTTTCAAAACGATTTGCCAGATTTGGACTCTTTGATGATTCATCGGTCTTGCATTACACTCTGTGAGATTAGATACAGGACCGTGACTTTTGAGTCAGAATTGTAGTAAGCCCAACGAACAAAACGAGGGATTTCCCTCCCGGGACGTTCGGGGACGTCTATAGTATTCGGCTTTAAATCCCAACCTACGGGTCTGAATTACATTCTGTTAGTTGTCACAAGTCCTATTTGGCATGGGGAAGGTGTTCGTTTTGGCCCCACTGTGGTTCAAGGGTTATTTTGAATTTTCGCCCCCGAAAGGCCGTTTTTCGACTAAGTTTTGGGAGTATTCGTCTTTAAATCCCAACCTATGAGTCCGAATTACATTCCGACAGTTGTCATAAGTTCTATTTGGCATGGGGAAGGTGTTCGTGTCGGCCACACGGCGGTTCAGGGGTTGTTTTCAATTTTCACCCCTGAAACGCCCTTTTTCGACTATGTTTTGGGCGTATTCGGCTCTAAATCCCAACATACGGGTCCGAATAACATTCCATCACTTGCAACAAGTCATATTTAGCATGGGGAAGTTGTTCGTGTCGGCCACATGGTGGTTCGGGGGCTGTTTTCAATTTTTCGACTAAGTTTTGGCCGTATTCGTCTCTAAATCCCAACCTACTAGTCCGAATTACATTCCGTCAATTGTCACAAGTCCTATTTGGCATGGGGAAGGTGTTCGTGTCGGTCACACGGCGGTTTGGGGGCTGTTTTCAATTTTTGCCCCGAAACGCCCTTTTTCGACTATGTTTTGGGTGTATTCGGCTCTAAATCCCAACATATGTGTCCGAATAACATTCCGTCACTTGCAACAAGTCATATTTAGCATGGGGAAGCTGTTCGTGTTGGCCACACAAGTTTGCTTACGAACAAATCAACCACATTTAATTTTGACCAATAACTTAAATTATTATCTTCACCAATCAACCACATTTAATCCTTACAAGCAAAAATGACTAAGTTTACCCCTTTTTCTTCCTCAAAAGAGTTTAAGGTAAATATAGATTGTGAACATCGTTGGATTGTTTACAGGCGCTCAAGTATTCACAAAATTACAACAAAACTACAATAGGAAACTAATTGATAATGATTGTCAAATAAAATTGATATACACAAACCAATGTTAAGCATAAATGTGAAATGAGGAGGTTTTGATACTTCAAAACCAACATGAATGGACATGAAAATGTCTAGAAATATAAGAATTACACAAGTTTACTCCTTAAGTTTCTTCTAGAAACAAATTAACAACACGCAATTTAACTTTCATTTCAACGAGTATATACTTAAATCACCTTGATGCCTAAGTTTAATTAAACCACTCATTACAATCGGTGCATTAATAAATCTTCCGAAAACATATAATTTCAGAGGCTTCAAGAATGGCTGACAAGAAAGCTAAAAATAATGGCTGACAAGAAAGCTAAAAATACAACATAGGAATCAACTCATGACCTTGTCAAGAACATAGTTCTCATCAAATGGACCACTTCCATGCAAATAGTTATAGACAACATCCAACACAACGCGAAGGCCAATATGATGACATGAAGAACAATATAAACAAATGGACTAAACTCTTATCTAATTACATAACACATAAACAAGGGGAATCTCCTCTATCCTTTTCCCTATTACATCAACAAAACGACAAAAAGACAAAACAACAACTACCAAGAACACACATCGAAATTTAGAACCCATGCATCAACACTCTATGTCCATATCTGAATCAAAATCACTGTCAAGCTCATCTTCTTCTTCATTGTCACCCTTCATTGTCGGTTCATCTTCATCATCACATATGAAGTCATCGTCCATACCAACCAAGGGTTGTACATGGTTATCAGACTGCAAAACTTCTATTGGAATAATTTCAGCGTCAATATCATCTTGACGCAACACCACATCGTCATCCATAGGCTCAGTTGGTACAACATTAGTGCTTTCATCTTGTTGGAACACATCATCAGGTTGTGGCACATCTAGCTCGGGCACATCCCAAATTCGTCGTTGTTGAAACTTTTCTACTACTCTCCAATTGGCACCTAACTTCGTATCATGCACGGAAATATGTATAAACCAATCTAGATTGTATGAAACCCACATATATCACATGGGTGGATTAATACTAACACATGGTATGTACTATTAACATGAGATATTTACCCTCTACAAGAAAAAAATTTAGAGAATCCCTTGGAGCAAGTTCTTTAACAGCTTGCGTCAAATGAATAAAGGCTACTCTAACTCTCCAATGGTTTGAACAACACTAATGAGGTGTTTGTAAAGGCATAAGAGGTGTATATACAATTTTAGGTGCCTTATCTCATAAAATAATACCCTGAATGGTAGTGTTGGTATATATAGTCGAACCTCACTCTTTTAAAAAATTTACTAGACAAGTTGAACATGATGACCTCCATTGCTAACCACACCACTAGATGGTCTATGACACTATTGTTTGGTCATTGGGACTCTGGAAACTTCCACTAATAAAAAATAAAATCTCTTAAATATTAAGTAAGAAAATATTACAAAAATCTTCATCCAATTCATTTTTTGTTAGCTTTAGGTGAGTATCCAAGAAAATATTATTTTTTGGGAATCAAGGTAGATCTAGAGAAAGATTTATTCTTCTGTGTCAAATATGCATGGGATACAAAGGTAATTGTTAGTCTATTCCTTTTATTATCATTTTTAATTATAGAGAAATATCGGTAAATACAAAACAACGTCGAAATATGAAGAAAACTGAAAAGTTCTACCTTGGCTTAACCCTGAAAGTGTAGAAATGTTTAAGAATACACCAAGACCTTCAATTATGTATCTATCACAATTGTAGAAAACTTGTTTGGCCTAAGATTTTGTGATTTTGTTTCTGTTTGTCTATTGTTTTGTTAATTTTTTAATATGATGGATTATAGGCTCTCCCAAATTTTGTATATTAAATTATGTAGATGTAACATATGCAAAAATATGTGCAATACGATGTCTGTATATTTGCCTCAATCCTTTCAATTACTTATTAGGCCAACGTTTGTGGCAAGTCAATTATGGGAGTGACCACATTTTCCAAAAATGGATTGAATTCATGAAAGAATATGATTTTCTTTTTTTCTTTTTCTTTTTACTAGTTAACAAGTGAACTTTGTAAAGATTTAGAAATCAGTAAATTTGGTGGGTGTTTAGGTGACGCTTAGTGATGGTTACTTGCAACGTGTTGCTTCAGATAGCTCACTAGATTAGGTGGTGCTTAGCGATGACCACTAACATATACATGTACTTGAGAGAATTCCCCAGATTAATAGTAATGAAATTAAAGAACGATAACTTAACAAGCACATTTGGCATTGGTCATTGGGTGGTGCTTAGCAATGACCACTAACATATACATGTACTTGAGAGAATTCCCCAGATTATTAGTCAATTTAACTTTCATTTCAACGAGTATATACTTAAATCACCTTGATGCCTAAGTTTAATTAAACCACTCATTACAATCGGTGCATTAATAAATCTTCCGAAAACATACAATTTCAGAGGCTTCAAGAATGGCTGACAAGAAAGCTAAAAATAATGGCTGACAAGAAAGCTAAAAATACAACATAGGAATCAACTCATGACCTTGTCAAGAACATAGTTCTCATCAAATGGACCACTTCCATGCAAATAGTTATAGACAACATCCAACACAACGCGAAGGCCAATATGATGACATGAAGAACAATATAAACAAATGGACTAAACTCTTATCTAATTACATAACACATAAACAAGGGGAATCTCCTCTATCCTTTTCCCTATTACATCAACAAAACGACAAAAAGACAAAACAACAACTACCAAGAACACACATCGAAATTTAGAACCCATGCATCAACACTCTATGTCCATATCTGAATCAAAATCACTGTCAAGCTCATCTTCTTCTTCATTGTCACCCTTCATTGTCGGTTCATCTTCATCATCACATATGAAGTCATCGTCCATACCAACCAAGGGTTGTACATGGTTATCAGACTGCAAAACTTCTATTGGAATAATTTCAGCGTCAATATCATCTTGACGCAACACCACATCGTCATCCATAGGCTCAGTTGGTACAACATTAGTGCTTTCATCTTGTTGGAACACATCATCAGGTTGTGGCACATCTAGCTCGGGCACATCCCAAATTCGTCGTTGTTGAAACTTTTCTACTACTCTCCAATTGGCACCTAACTTCGTATCATGCACGGAAATATGTATAAACCAATCTAGATTGTATGAAACCCACATATATCACATGGGTGGATTAATACTAACACATGGTATGTACTATTAACATGAGATATTTACCCTCTACAAGAAAAAAATTTAGAGAATCCCTTGGAGCAAGTTCTTTAACAGCTTGCGTCAAATGAATAAAGGCTACTCTAACTCTCCAATGGTTTGAACAACACTAATGAGGTGTTTGTAAAGGCATAAGAGGTGTATATACAATTTTAGGTGCCTTATCTCATAAAATAATACCCTGAATGGTAGTGTTGGTATATATAGTCGAACCTCACTCTTTTAAAAAATTTACTAGACAAGTTGAACATGATGACCTCCATTGCTAACCACACCACTAGATGGTCTATGACACTATTGTTTGGTCATTGGGACTCTGGAAACTTCCACTAATAAAAAATAAAATCTCTTAAATATTAAGTAAGAAAATATTACAAAAATCTTCATCCAATTCATTTTTTGTTAGCTTTAGGTGAGTATCCAAGAAAATATTATTTTTTGGGAATCAAGGTAGATCTAGAGAAAGATTTATTCTTCTGTGTCAAATATGCATGGGATACAAAGGTAATTGTTAGTCTATTCCTTTTATTATCATTTTTAATTATAGAGAAATATCGGTAAATACAAAACAACGTCGAAATATGAAGAAAACTGAAAAGTTCTACCTTGGCTTAACCCTGAAAGTGTAGAAATGTTTAAGAATACACCAAGACCTTCAATTGTGTATCTATCACAATTGTAGAAAACTTGTTTGGCCTAAGATTTTGTGATTTTGTTTTTGTTTGTCTATTGTTTTGTTAATTTTTTAATATGATGGATTATAGGCTCTCCCAAATTTTGTATATTAAATTATGTAGATGTAACATATGCAAAAATATGTGCAATAAGATGTCTGCATATTTGCCTCAATCGTTTCAGTTACTTATTAGGCCAACGTTTGTGGCAAGTCAATTATGGGAGTGACCACATTTTCCAAAAATGGATTGAATTCATGAAAGAATATGATTTTCTTTTTTTCTTTTTCTTTTTACTGGTTAACAAGTGAACTTTGTAAAGATTTAGAAATCGGTAAATTTGGTGGGTGTTTAGGTGACGCTTAGTGATGGTTACTTGCAACGTGTTGCTTCAGATAGCTCACTAGATTAGGTGGTGCTTAGCGATGACCACTAACATATACATGTACTTGAGAGAATTCCCCAGATTAATAGTAATGAAATTAAAGAACGATAACTTAACAAGCACATTTGGCATTGGTCATTGGGTGGTGCTTAGCAATGACCACTAACATATACATGAAATTGAAAGAATTCCCAGATTAAAAGTAATGAAATTAAAAAACGATAACTTAACGAGAACATTTGGCATTGGTCATTGGGTGGTGCTTAGCAATGACCACTAACATATACATGAAATTGAAAGAATTCCCAGATTAAAAGTAATGAAATTAAAAAACGATAACTTAACGAGAACATTTGGCATTGGTCATTGGGTGGTGCTTAGCAATGACCACTAACATATACATGAAATTGAAAGAATTCCCAGATTAAAAGTAATGAAATTAAAAAACGATAACTTAACGAGAACATTTGGCATTGGTCATTGGGTGGTGCTTAGCAATGACCACTAACATATACATGAAATTGAAAGAATTCCCAGATTAAAAGTAATGAAATTAAAAAACGATAACTTAACGAGAACATTTGGCATTGGTCATTGGGTGGTGCTTAGCAATGACCACTAACATATACATGAAATTGAAAGAATTCCCAGATTAAAAGTAATGAAATTAAAAAACGATAACTTAACGAGAACATTTGGCATTGGTCATTGGGTGGTGCTTAGCAATGACCACTAACATATACATGAAATTGAAAGAATTCCCAGATTAAAAGTAATGAAATTAAAAAACGATAACTTAACGAGAACATTTGGCATTGGTCATTGGGTGGTGCTTAGCAATGACCACTAACATATACATGAAATTGAAAGAATTCCCAGATTAAAAGTAATGAAATTAAAAAACGATAACTTAACGAGAACATTTGGCATTGGTCATTGGGTGGTGCTTAGCAATGACCACTAACATATACATGAAATTGAAAGAATTCCCAGATTAAAAGTAATGAAATTAAAAAACGATAACTTAACGAGAACATTTGGCATTGGTCATTGGAGTTGACATAAACCCTTTTATAAAATGAGGAACAATTTGAACATGTTATACATTCGTAGAATCATGATCACGTATACATATAGAAACATATTATCTTGTTAAATGTTATCTTACTGGATTATATGTTCATTCTACATGGCTGAAATCTTTTTTCAGGTATTGATGGTGTGCCCAACCTTGAGGCGAGGCATAGTACATATGCATGAGCTGAGAGAGAGCTCTTTGACTTGTAGGCCTTAAGCCCCTTTATTTTGTAGTTAATCCTTTTACATGATGTAAGTCTAAGGGCATTTTATTTACATATGACATTGTTTCTTTTAAACTACATACTATATATTCATTTCATGTAGATGTTGAATATATGATGTACATAATTGGATAATCTCATGTATTGAATGATATCGACATATGCATATCACAGAAATTATTGTATTTTCCCTTATTATTTATTATTATTTCTCATGATTCGGATCTTATGAAATTTGGGGTTTGACAAGTAATATATTCTAAAGGACCCAAATTACCGAAACACCTTTAATGGTCAAATTACAATTATGTCCCGAAGGCATAATTGATCTAAATGCCCTTACGGCACAAAGTACTAAGATGCCATCAAGACCTAAATTACCAAATTTTCTCCCAGGCACAAATTAACAAAATGCCCTTTAGGCATCATTTACCATTTTACTCCAATTAGCCCTAAGTTAATTTCTTATATGATAAATTCAAAAATTTCACTCAAATTACTTTTGTAGAATTCGATGATGAAGAAACCAATTACGAACTATATGCATATACACACAATATGATAACTGGCAGTTTAGGAGCTCAAGCAAAGGATAGCAAATATTTAAAAAGAGAAAGACCCACAAAACATATTTCTGATTACTCACTCTTGCACTCACTTAATTAAGCTACAAGCGAAGACAAGATTCGAAGAACATTAAATTACAAGCTTTTATTCTTTACATTGATTTTCTTCAGGAAAAGGAAAAAGAAAAAGTAAAGTTTGGACATTTTTAAC
>NW_021024529.1:2235055-2251452 GCF_004153795.1 Camellia sinensis | reverse complement strand
TTGCCTAGGAAAGGCATGTACACATACAAGCCGTGTCTAACATAGAACGGTCTACTGAACTACGTTTCGACGTGAAAAGTATGGGCACATACCAGACCAAGCTCAACATGGAAAGGCGCGAGCCCTAGGCGGAGGTGATGCAATGAATGCATGCAAGCTACAATGCAATGTACACAAATATGCAATGGAATGGAAATGGATACAATGGATATGACCTGCGGGCCAAACCAAATCTTGCCTAGGAAAGGCATGTACACATACAAGCCGTGTCTAACATAGAACGGTCCACTGAACTACGTTTCGACGTGAAAAGTATGGGCGCATACCAGACCAAGCTCAACATGGAAAGGCGCAAGCCATAGGCGGAGGGTGATGCAATGAATGCATGCAAGCTACAATGCAATGTACACAAATATTACAATGATGCATGACAATGCAATTATTTACGATGATGCATGACAATGCAATTATTTACGATGATGTATGACAATGCAATTATATTTTTTTGTTTGTTTTTTGAAATGCAAATGATGTATGAAATGCATGTTGCATGGAATGCGCGACAACACGCGGCTTTTGAGATGCACGTGAACTTGAATATGCGATGACGCGGGTCGCTTGAAATGCATGTATAATGCAACTTATCAAAAGTCGTTCGGGCACGACAAACATCGGAGGACTTGCACCTTCAAAGGATTTAAGGTCTCCTAGACCGTGTATATTGCCTGTGGCTTAAGACATGCATGGCAATGCAACCGAACTGCACACATCAATGTGCCGAAGGTTTTGCACCTTCCAAGGATTTAAGATCTCCTAGATCGTATAAATACCTGTGGCTTAATACATGCATGGCAATGCAACCGAACTGCACACATCAATGTGCCGAAGGTTTTGCACCTTCCAAGGATTTAAGGTCTCCTAGACCGTATAAATACCTGTGCGGTTCGTCTGGTTGCTCCAGCCTTAAATGAACCGTACATACAATATCGTGCTTGCAAAGAAAACAAACTTAACAGGTACAATATTGTTAGCAACATGCATGACAATGCAAATGAAAGCAAGACAACGCAGGTCGCAAGGAATGTAAGACAATGCAAATGAGGCACGCATGCTAATACAAATGACAACACACGTGCCAATGGGAATGAGGCACACGTGCCAATGAGAATGAGGCACACGTGCCAATGGAAATGAGACACGCATGCCGATGAAGATGAGACACGCATGTCGATAAAGATGGGGCACACATGCCAATGGAAAGTGAGGCACATGTGCCAATGAGAATGAGGCACACGTGTCGATGCAAATGAGGCACACGTGCCAATGGGAAGGAGGCACACGTGTCAATGGAAATAAGGCACACGTGCCAATGAAGATGGGGCACACGTGCCAATGGAAATGAGGCACACGTGCCAATGGAAATGAGGCACACGTGCCGATGAAGATGGGGCACACATGCCAATGAAAGTGGGGCACACGTGCCAATGAGAATAAGGCATGATGCAAGATAATACAAATGAGACACGCATGCCTTATAAGATGCAAAATAATACAAATGAGACACGCATGCCTCATAAGATGCAAAATGATACAAATGAGACACGCATGCCTCATAAGATGCAAAATGATACGAGTGTGACACGCATGCCACACGGAATGTAAAATGATGCAAGTGTGACACGCATGCCACACGGAATGTAAAATGATGCGAACGGACTTAAATGCGTAACAATGCACGTGTTTCGGAATGCATGACAATGCATGGTAAGGGAATGCACGACAATGCGGACGATGCGCGAGGCGACGTATGTATTGAAATACATGACAATGCTCGTAAAAAAAAATGCAATGACAATGCATGAGAGATGTGCATGACAATGCAAGGGGCGCGTGTTACAACGTATGTAGTATGTGCATAACAATGCAACTGTGAGGCGCATGATAGCGCGATGTAATGCACCGAAATAGTGCGATGAACGCGTGCAATGCACACGGGGTAACTTTTGGATCTTGTAAAAGGCAAAAAGGATACCAAAGGATACAACATTGTATGAGTTGGAGTGCTACGCACAAAAGACGCGGTCCGAGGTCAAAACGGAGGCCGGTTGAGCGTCGGAGATACACTTTCTTTCCCTTTCTTGAGATATGAAGACCAAAAACTACTCATATGGCCTAAACAAGGTTGTTGGAACACCACCAGCCGGGAGGGGAAGCCACCGGCTGTCCACCGGCTTAAAAATAATTCCATCGGCACAATATTCTGCCGGCCGGCACAAAATGTTGCCGACCGGCAAAAAGTCCCTGAGTCGGGGCAGATTCGACATTTCACCATGGGTGTTTTAAAATAGGGCTTCTAGCCCTATTTTGTTCATTTCCTCTTGCTCGAAAATCCTCACCCTCTCTCTCTAGAGTGTTTTCCTCTCCTATTTTCTCCGTTTCTTCGTGTTCTACGCCCGTTTCGTCGTCAGATTCGCGATTTTCTTTGCGTTTCGGACATTTTCAACTGAACAAATCTTTGTTTCGGTGCCTCTTTTGCCGTTCCTACCTTTTTGGGGTTTGTTCCCCTCGCTTTCCTCTTGATTTCTGTACCCTTTTGTAGACGTCCCCGAACGCTCCTGGGAGGGTGAGCTCCCGTTCCGTTCATTTGGGGTCACTACAGCTCAGGACTCTCAAATTTGTCACGGTTCTCAATCTGAACCAAAGAGCCCAAATCCGGCAAATCGTTTTGAGAAATCAGATTTTTGAAAGAAGTGCCAAACATGGACTGCTTTGCCAGATACAGAGTCGCTACCTAAATGTTTTATAATGGGAAATTTAGGAAACCCTGACTCGGTGCCAAAGGCCACGTGTCCGTCATCACCAAAGTTGCCTTGGCTCGGGAACTTGGATACGATTGGGGAAGGTCACTTCGTGAGCATCCCCGCTCGTCCGATCAAAAGATCGGCCTCTACTAACCATGATATCAAGTTTTGAAAACATTGTGTGTTCTTATTCCGGTTATTAGCCTAGGTTACTATGTGATGCGCACAGTATACAAGTATAGACTGAGTCGCCTGAATTGGAACAAAACATTTCATGTTTGTTTGTTTGAAAATGGTTTGATGGTGCTACCCGCAGGTAGGCTAAGACGTGGATTTGCCACCCTCAGGTGGGCTTAGTAAAGATGGTTTTGCCATTATCTAGTGGGCTTTAAAACTCACAGTTGATGATTTGTTCCAATTCAAATAACCCAACCTTCACCCACAGGCATTCAGGCAGTTATATCATGTAAGCACATAGCCTCATGGTAAGCATGCTATCCATGGCAGTCACTCACACGCATGCAAGGATGCTAAAGCATAAAACTCACCGAGTACTCCAAGCCAAAACAGGAACTACATTAGATATCATGCATCATCCTAATTATACAGAAATGCCTAATGCAACACATGCAAAATGCAACTATAGCAGGCTCGGCTATTCTAAACATGGCATATGAAATGCTACAACTGACATGTATTCAATTTGGAATTGAAAGTATAATACAGTTAGTATGATGCGCCGAGCCCGGTGCATGCAAAACAGATGAATGAATGCAAACATGCTATCATACTGTATGTTAATTGAAATATGCCCTAAAACTAACCATCATAAGGCAGGTAAAAATGGGAAGAAGAAAGATGTGGGTTGGAAGACATACATTACACTCACCCACTTATTACAATAATTATGCCTCGCACAGAGGGTCCAAATAAATTTACAGTTCCGAATAAAGAATATTACAGTCCAAATATTACAGTCCAAATAATGTACAAATTCCTAATTAATTTACAAATTAACTAAGAAAGCTGTAAAACTGGCGTACAAGCCAGGGACTGCCTTCTTCTGATGAATGATGCATGCCCAGGTTGCCTTTGCGCGGAAATCCATGACGATGCCCCAATTAGCCTCTGTTGCACCTGTTCTTGAAATGCGTGCCAAGCCTCGAAGACCGCTGATTCTTGATTTGCTGCAGCAGAGAGCAGGAAAGGGGCATAGCAATGTATTTTCACAAATATATGCATGCCTCGATCCTCGTGCCACCAATCACGCATATCGAGGCATGATGGCCAAGGAATCGAATTGCACAATTCAATATAGGGATGAATGCACATGAAACACAACAAGAACCTAACTCCATCATGGATAATCCGGAGTGTCGGTGACTGGGGAATTGAGACACGTTCCGTCACTTGGAGTACGAAATGCACCTCGTTTCCCGTGCCCGGGCTAACTCTATCCCGAACACGATGCAATATGCATGACATGCATGAAATGCAACTAAGATGCAATCCTAACATACACAATGTCATGAATGGCATACACCTATACGAGGTAATATACACCGAGCATACACAATGCTATGGATGAAATGGCATACGCAATGCAATAATGGCTTATACCAACATGAGGGAGCCTCAGCCACTCTCACACAGGAGGCCATCAGATGAAAACAAGGCAACTCGAAATGCGTACACGCGTGCACGCAAACCGGGACGCCCTCAGGCACCGAAATGCCACTCTAATGAGACATGGCAAAGACATGGAATATGATATGCAAACATGCAAAAACAGTAGCAAAATGAGGGCAAAACAGCCCGAAACGAGGCGAAATGACACTCGATGCATGGAACTTCTCCGAAATGCAAAACTGAAGACAAATGAAATGGCTTACAGCTATACAAAGCATGCATAATTGGTACATGGAATGAAAATACAGAAGCAAGGCAGCCCCAAAATAAGCATTTTTACAGTTCAAATCATGGCCAAACAGCAAACAGAAACAGGGCAAAACTAGCATGCGAGAAATGGCCCTAAATGTGAGATAAAGAAGCAACTCACAGCTGCTGTCCTCAAACAGATTAGGGCCCTTCAACAAAGTTGAAGAGGGGCCCAAAACATGATCTTTTACAGTTTATGGAAAACCACAAAAACCAGCACAGATATGGCTAAACTCTCACGTAAGAAATAGACCAAAAGATGGACAAAGGAGCAAGTGGTAGATGCAAAGCCCAAACAGAAAAAGACTCTTCTACAACACTGAAGAGAGACCAAAAAAAATGCATTTTACAGTTGATGGACGGACCCAAAACAGCATGCATACAAGCCAAAAATATCATGCAAAATATGGCCAAAAAGAGAGGTATAACACAAAGTATATAAAGGATGCCTCAAACCATGAAAGACCCTCAATGAAACATGAAGAGATGGCCAAAATAAGACCTTTTCTAGCTCTAAAAATCGTCCAAAAATGGAAGCACAATAGGCTAATAAATCATGCAAAAAAAAGGGACCAAAAGAGAGATATAATACAAAGTGTATAAAATATGCCTCAAACCATGAAAGGCCCTTAATGAAACATGAAGAATGGGCCAAAAAAAGACTATTTTCAGTTCTGTAAAAAGACCAAAAACAGAAGCACGATGGGCTGCCAAAGCATGCAAAAATGGGGATTAAAGAGAGGTATAATGACAAGTGGCATATGGAGGTCCCAAACAGTGATGAGCCCTTCCTCAATGTTGAAGAGGGGCTCAAAATAAGCCCATCTATAGTTTACATCATGCTCCAAAACAGATCACATATAGGCTAAAAATATCATGCAAGAAAATAGCATTCAAGGAGGATATTGAAGCAAGTGTAATATGGGGGGCTCAAACAGGGTTGAGCCCTTAATGAAACAAGAAAATGAGCTCAAAAAAATGACCTTTTCAGTTTTGGTCGGAGCTCAAAACAGTAAGCATGTCTGACTTACAAATGATGCAAAAACAAGCCAAAAAAGAGGGAAATGGTACTCACCCTTGAAGACAAGTCTTTGGTTGCTTCTTGGCTTGAGAAGTGGTGCCTTCTAGCTGCTGGAAAGCTCTCCAAACTGCTGGAAATGGAGTAGTGGTGGTGGTGCTTGGTGGTGATGAAGAAATGAGGTGTAGGACTTGGATGTTTTGCTTGAAAGAGAGAGATAGAGGGAGATGTATATATGAAACTTGAAGGCAATTTTTTCTAACGCTTAAAACAAATGTTGGAGGCTGGTTATATGGACCAAGGAGAGGGGGAGCATGGAGGGAAAGGGTGGGGGAAAAGGACCAAGTCCTTTCCCCAAAGGCTGTCCCCCGGATGTAGATATTTTCGGGGGACAACAGCTATACAGTTGTAAAGTGCATATTGCAAGGATTAAGGCCGGCCAACTTTCAAAGCTGCAGGTGGCCGGCCGGCTACCTCCCATGGCCAGCCGGCCAAGGGTCAAGAAGATTTTCTGGCTGGCCACCACAAATAAGTGTCCTCCCAGGTGCCCTCAACACAACCCTGTGGTTCAAAATTGGAAACAGTGAAACATGAGAGAGAACAAGCCACTTTTAGTAGGGGTTCAAAATGGTCAAGTGGAATTACTGGCCGGCCACCAACTTTTAGGGTCCTCCCATGTGTGTACATCACAAATATGTGGTTAAAAGTTCAAGAAAATGGCCTAAGGGTGTTTAACATTGGCTCGGAAGTGAGAAAAACGGGCGTCGGAGGACGCCGGAGGATATATAAATGGTTACTGAAACAATTGCTGGCCTCCCACCCTTCTACAGCCTTCCTGGTGATGAAACAGAGGTTCCTGCCAAAAATGAACGAAAACCGATGCAAAACGAATGTTCGGGGGCCAAAACGCGCAGTTCGGGGCCCCAAAAACTGCCCGTTAAACACCGAAAGTGGTATTCGACCACGAAGTGGGTTTCTCAGACCTCAGTGTCCCTCAAAAGGGAGCAAATAAGAAGTATACCAAAAATCAGAGCAAACGGAGATGGTTAGACGGTCCCGAACCGAGGCACACGGCCAATAGTCCCGAAAAATCGGAAACCGGGCTCCGCAATGGACAAAAGGGCCTACAGCCACAAAATGTAGCCCACGGCCACTGAGAGATGGTCTACGGGACCTCTACCTCCCCTCAGGAAAAGAAACAGAGAAAACCGAGTCTGGTTCGCAAACCGAAGCAAGGCACAGAAGAGGGTTCGGAAGTTCGGAGGCTGGGCTCACGGCCGCGACTCTGAAACTTCTGAACGAGCACAATATTCAACATCACCAAGCGCTCAATCGGTGACGTTTGAGTCTTAAGGTTAGTCAAAAATGGGGTCTCTACACCTTTTCACATCCCGGCCTTTTCGGCCATTTTCGACCTTCTCGGGGGTTGACTTTTCGATTGACTTTCCATATTCTAGCCCGGTTTTCCTCCCTCTGGCTATTTTCTCATCATTCTTGACATGGCCGACGATATTCCACGCGGTGGGACTCCCCCGTATCACGAGATGGATCCTGGGGTCGAGCTCCTACGTTTGAGCGAGCGCCCGTTCGACCCGGCGACCTACCGGCCGACGATTCATGTTCTGCCCCCTGACGGACTGCGCCAGTTCAGGAGTTTCGACAGGCACGTGCCACCCGAGCTATTACTGCGTGAGCCTACCTCCCACCTGTCCTTTGGCGCTTCCGAGGTAACTCTCTTTTCTCTGCTTTACTTTCTGCAATGTAGGACACAAAACTGTCGTAGCTAGTTGTGCTCTTTAACTGCTTTAGCTCAGATACCCTGTATACTGTAGTTGATTGTAAACATACGTGCAACTGATGTCTTCTTGAGACTGATACATGCACACACACTGCACTAGCCCTGAATCACCCGAACACACGGCGCTCACTGCATTTCACTGCATACCCACTGGTACCCAATATTTACTTGAGTTTGAAAATATGCACACATGCTATACTGTACTGAACCACCCGAACACGCTGACGCATCACACGTTTGTAGTTCACTGTAAGCACACCGGCACCCGGTATTTGCTTAAATCTGTCAAACTTGCACACATGCTACATCTGCTCTGAACCACCCAAACACGCTGACGCATCACACACTGTAGTTCACTGTAAGCACACCGGCACCTGGTATTTGCTTGAGTCTGAAAATATGCACACATGCTACATGCCTATATGCTTCTTAGAACTGCATTTTGAATTTTGCCTTGCAATTGTTATTTTTTTTTGTTTACAGGGGGATTCCCATACCATCCGCGGGTATGGGAATACCGACGCTTGGGACTGGTATGCTGAGCTTCCCGATGCGGTTCGCCACATCGTGGACCAGGCGGGCTTCGGCGCTTTCTGCAGGGGACTCTCCAGGCTCACTACATGCAGACCTCTCCTCGCCGCTCTGGTGGAGAGGTGGTGGGACACCACCGATTCATTCCATTTCTCCGCGACAGGGGACATGATGATGACCCCTTACGATTTCTCGATGCTCACAGGGTCCAGCACAGGGTCCAGCCCAGGGTCCTGGCTACGTCCGATATTCCTGGTTCGAGGTGCAGTTCAGGGTCCAGCCCACCTTTGTTGATGCAGCCCCGATGACTCCGGATGCCGTGGAGAGATACGCACGCGGCTTCCTCATGTTCTTGTTTGGGACGACCATTTTCGCCGACCGGGCGAACACCGTGCCTCTCTGCCTGCTCAGCGCCCTGGTGGACATCAGAGACATCTTGCATTACGACTGGGGTGGCGCCGCTCTGGCCACTCTCTATGGGTATATGAGCTCAGCTTCCTGCGGCAGCGGACAGTTGCTCGGAGGCTACTCAGTTGCTCGGAGGCTACTGGAACTCTAAGAGGAGATCGGGCCAAACCAAATCTTGCCTAAGAGACCATGTACGGCCGAGATACGAGCCAATGTGTATAGTCATGAGAACGAGTCCCACTGCCGAAACTGTTCCTTCTCGAGACAGAGAAGTATGGGCACATACCAGACCAAGCTCATATGGAAGTGGCGCAAGCCCGTAGGTTTCGGACGGTGATGGCATATGAATGCAATGCAAACATAACAATTGCATAATCTCCTACAAATATGCAATGGAACGTAGGAAATGGATACAATGGAATAACGCTGGCCCTGCGCCAAACCAAAACTTGCCTAGCGAAAGGCATGTACAAGTAAAGCCTCGTCCTAAAACAGAAGACGTCCACTGAACTACGTTTCGACGTGGAAAAGTATGGGCACAGTATCCGCAGACCAGCTCAACATGGAAGAGGCGCAAGCCATAAGATGGAAAGTAATGCAGTGGATGCATGCAAGCTACAATTAAATTTACAAATATTACATGGAATGGAAATCCAATAAAATAATGGATATGCCTGCGGACCAAACCAAATTCTGCCTAGGAAAGCATGTACACATACAAGCCGTGTTCTACATAGAACGGTCTACTTGACCTAAGCGTTTCCGACGTGAAAGTATGGGCACATACCAGACCAAGCTCAACATGGAAGGCGCGAGCCCTATGGCGAGGTGATGCCAACTGAATGCCATGCAGCTACAATGCATGTACAACACAAATAATGCAAGTGAAAGGAAAAAACATAAAGACAAACACGAGAACAAACCAAATCTTGCCTAGGAAAAGCATGTACACATACAAGCCGTGTCTAAATTAGAACGGCGTCCACTGAACTATCGTTCGACGTGAAAAAGATTATGGGCGCATACTTCAGGACCAAGCTCAACATGGAAAGGGAAGCCATAAGGCGGAGGTGATGGCAATGAATCATGCAGCTTACAATGCCATGTACACAAATATTACAAGTGAGCATGACAATGCCAATTTATTTACGATGATGATGACTCAATTTACAGCATGTATACAAATTGCAAAAATTATTTTGAACCGATGGAAAAAGATAATAAAAAAAAAAGTAAAGACAGCATTTTTTGTTTTTTTTTGAAATGCAAATGATGTTAGAAATGCAATGTTGGCATGGAATGGCGCGACACACAGCGGTGTTTTGAGATGACTGTGGAACTTAGAATATGCGATGCGCGGGTCGCGTGAAATGCATGTATTACATGCAAACCTTATCAAAAAGTCGTTCGGGCCGAACAAACATCGGAGGACTTGCACCTTCAGAAGGATTTAAGGTCTCCTAGACCGTGTATATTGCCTGTGGCTTAAACATTGCTGGCAATGCAACCGAACTGCCACATTCAATGTTGCCAGAAGGTTTTGCAGCCTTCCAAGGATTTTAAGAGTATCTCCTTAGATCGTATTATATACCTTGTGCTTATACATGCACTGGCAATGCAACCGACACTGCACACATCAATGTGCGAAGTTTTGCACCTCCTAAGGAGTTTAAGGTCTCCTAGACCGTGAATAACATACCTCGTGCGGTTCGTCTGGATTGCTCCAGCCTTTAAATGCACGTACAGTACCTCAATGATCGTGGCTGCAAAGGACAAACAAACTTAACCGAGTACATAATTGTTAGCGAACATGCATGACAATGCCAAAATTGAAAGCAAGACAGACGCCAGGTTCGCAAGGACATTGTAAAGACAATGCAGATAGTGAGGCCACGCATCGCTATACAATGACAACACACGTGCCAATGGGATGGGCACACGTGCCAATAGGAGAATGAGGCAACACGATGCCAATGGAAATGAGACGACGTCATGCCCGCATGAGATGAGACACACATGTCGATAAAGATGGGGCAACCATGACCAAATGGGAAAGTGAGAGCACATGGGTGCCATGAGAATGAGCACACGTGTCGATGGGCAAATGAGGCAACACGTGCCAATGGGAAGACACAGTGGAAAGGTTTAACAGTGTCCAATGGAAATAACGGGCACCGTGCCAATGAAAGATGGGGCACACGTGCAATGAAAGAGGCCAACACGGCCAATTTGGAATGAGGCACACGTGACGATGAAGATGGGCGCACACCATGCCAATGAAAGTGGGCACACGTGCCCAATGAGAATAAGGCATGATAGCCAAGATTTAATCAAATGAGACACGCATGCCCCTTATAAGATGCAATAATATACAAAATGAACCAGTCGCATGCCTCATAAGAATGCAAAATGATACAAATGAGAACCCGCATGCCTCATTAAGATGCAAAATGATACGATGTGTGACAACGCATGCGCAGACACCGGAATGTAAAATGATGCAAGTGTGACACGCATGCCACAACAGGAATGTAAAATGATTGCGAACGGACTTAAATGCGAACAATTGCCGTGTTTCGGAATGCCATGAACAAATGCATTGGTAAGGTAATGCACGACAATGCGGGACGATGCGCGAGGCGACGTTATGTATTGAAATACATGACAATGCTGCGTAAAAAAAAAATGCAATGGAACAATGCATGAGAGATGTTGCATGACAATGCGTTTCATTTGTAGGGGCTGCGTGTTACAACGTATGTATGTATGTTGCATAACAATGCAACTGTGAGGCGCCATGAATAGCGCGATTGTAAGTGCACCGAAAAGTTGCGATGAAACGCGTGCAATGCCACAACGGGGGTAACCTTTTGGACTGAAAGAGGGGCAAGAAAGGATACCAAGAAGGATACAACATTGTATGAGCGTTGGAGTGCACGTCAGCAAAAAAACGCGGTCCGAGGTCAAAAACGGAGGCCGGTTGAGCGTCGGAGAATACACTTCTTTCCCTTTCTTGAGATATGAAGACCAAAAAAACTACTAATGGCCCTAAACAAGGTGTTGACACCACCAGCCGGGGAGGGGAAGCCACCGGCTGTCCACCAGGCTTAAAATAAATCTTCCATCGGCACAATATTCTGCCGCGCCCGGCACAAAATGTGACGACCGGCAAAACGTCCCACTGAGTCGGGGCATATTCGAATTTCACCATGGGTGTTTAAAATAGGGCTTCTAGCCCATATTGTTTCATTTACCTCTTGCTCGAAAATCACTCACCTTCTCTCTCTGAGTTGTTTCCTCTCCTATTTTCTCCGTTCTTCGGTGTTCTACTCGCCCGTTTCGTCGTCAAGATTTCGCGATTTTCTTTGCGTTTCGGAATTTTTCAACTACACACGAACAAACTTTGTTTGGTGGCCTTCTTTTGCGTTCCTACTTTTTGGGGTTATGTTCCCCTTCGCTTCCTTTGCATTTCTGTACTCCCAGTTTTGTAGACGTCCCCGAACGATCCCGGAGGGTGAGCTCCCGTTCCGTTCATTTGGGTCACTACAGCTCAGGACTCTCAAATTTGTCACGGTTCTCAATTGAACCAAGAGCACCAAATCCGGCAAATCGTTTTGAGAAAACAGATTTTGAAAGAAGTGCCAAACATGGACTGTTGCCAGATACAGAGTCGCTACCTAAATGTTTTATAATGGGAAATTTAGGAAACCCTGACTCGGTGCCAAAGGCCACGGTCCGTCATCACCAAAGTTGCCTTGGCTGGAACTTGGATACGATTGGGGAAGGACTTCGTAGAGCATCCCGCTCGCCCGATCAAAAGATCGCCTCTCTAACCATGATATCAAGTTTTGAAAACATTGTGTGTTCTTATTCCGGTATTAGCCTAGGTTACTATGTGATGCGCACAGTATACAATATAGACTGAGTCGCCTGAATTGGAACAAAACATTTCATGTTTGTTTGTTTGAAAATGGTTGATGGTGCTACCGCAGGTAGGCTAAGACGTGGATTTGCCACCCTCAGGTAGGGCTTAGTAAAGATGGTTTTGCCATATCTAGTGGGCTTAAAAACTCACAGTTGATGTATTTGTCCAATTCAATAACCCAACCTTCACCCACAGGCATTCAGGCAGTTATATCATGTAAGCACATAGCCTCATGGTAAGCATGCATCCAATGGCAGTCACTCACACGCATGCAAGGATGCTAAAGCATAAAACTCACCGAGTACTCCAAGCCAAAACAGGAACTACATTAGATATCATGCATATCCTAATTATACAGAAATGCTAATGAACACATGCAAAATGCAACTATAGCAGGCTCGGCTATTCTAAACATGAGCATATGAAATGCTACAACTACATGTATTCAATTTGGAATTGAAAGTATAATCAGTTAGTATGATGCCCGAGCCCGGTGCATGCAAAACAGATGAATGAATGCAAACATGCTATCATACTGTATGTTAATTGAAATATGCCCTAATCTAACCATCATAAGCAGGTAAATAAAAGGGAAGAAAGATGTGGGTTGGAAGACATACATTACACTCACCCACACTTATTACAATTATGCCCTCGCACAGAGGGTCCAAATAAATATACAGTCCCGAATAAAAGAATATTACAGTCCAAATATTACAGTCCAAATAATGTACAAATTCCAATTAATTTACAAATTAACTAAGAAAGCTGTAAAACTGGCGTACAGAGCCAGGGACTGCCTTGCTTCTGATGAATGATGCATGCCCAGTTGCCTTTGCGCGGAAATCCATGACGATGCCCCAATTGCCTCTGTTTGCACCTGTTCTTGAAATGCGGTGCCAAGCCTCAGAAGACCGCTGATTCTTGATTTGCTGCAGCAGAGAGCAGGAAAGGGGCATAGCAATGTATTTCACAAAATATATGCATGCCTCGATCCTCGTGCCACCAATCACGCATATCGAGGCATGATGGCCAAGGAATCGAATTGCACAATTCAATATAGGATGAATGCACATGAAAACACAACAAGAACCTAACTCCATCATGGATAATCGGAGTGTCGGTGACTGGGGAATTGAGACACGTTCCGTCACTTGGAGTACGAAATGCACCTCGTTTCCCGTGCCCGGGCTAACTCCTTATCCCGAACACGATGCAATATGCATGACATGCATGAAATGCAACTAAGATGCAATCCTAACATACACAATGTCATGGAATGGCATACACCTATACGAGGTAATATACAACCGAGCATACACAATGCTATGGATGAAATGGCATACGCAATGCAATAATGGGCTTATACCAACATGAGGGAGCCCTCAGCCACTCTCACACAAGGAGGCCATCAGATGAAAACAAGGCAACTCGAAATGCGTACACGCGTGCACGCAAACCGAGGACCGACCCTCAGGCACCGAAATGCCACTCTAATGAGACATGCAAAGACATGGAATATGATATGCAAACATGCAAAAAACAGTAGCAAAATGAGGGGCAAAAACAGCCCCGAAACGAGGCGAAATGACACTCGATGCATGGAACTTCTCCGAAATGCAAAACTGATACATGAAATGGCTTACAGCTATACAAAGCATGCACAATTGGTACATGGAATGAAAAACAGAAGCAAGGCAGCCCCAAAATAAGCACTTTTACAGTTCAAAGCATGGCCAAACAGCAAACAAAACAGGGCAAAACTAGCATGCGAGAAATGGCCCTAAATGTGAGATAAAGAAGCAACTCACAGCTGCTGTCCTCAAACAGATTAGGGCCCTTCAAACAAAGTTGAAGAGGGCCCAAAACATGATCTTTACAGTTTATGGAAAACCACAAAAACAGCACAGATATGGCTAAACTCTCCGGTAAAGATAGACCAAAAGATGGACAAAGGAGCAAGTGGTAGATGCAAAGCCCAAACAGAAAAGACTCTTCTACAACACTGAAGAGGGACCAAAAAATGCATTTTACAGTTGAATGGCCGGACCCAAAACAGCATGCATACAAGCCAAAAATATCATGCAAAATATGGCAAAAAAGAGAGGTATACACAAAGTATATAAAGGATGCCTCAAACCATGAAAGACCCTCAATGAAACATGAAGAGATGGCCAAAATAAGACCTTTTCTACTCTAAAATCGTCCAAAAATGGAAGCACAATAGGCTAATAAATCATGCAAAAAAAAAGGGACCAAAAGAGAGATATAATACAAAGTGTATAAAATATGCCTCAAACCATGAAAGGCCCTTAATGAAACATGAAGAATGGGCCAAAAAAAGACTATTTTCAGTTCTGTAAAAGACCAAAAACAGAAGCACGATGGGCTGCCAAAGCATGCAAAAATGGGGAAAAGAGAGGTATAATGAACAAGTGGCATATGGAGGTCCAAACAGTGATGAGCCCTTCTCAATGTTGAAGAGGGCTCAAAAAATAAGCCCATCTAAAGTTTACATCATGCTCCAAAACAGATCCATATAGGCTAAAAATATCATGCAAGAAAATAGCATTCAAGGAGTATTGAAGCAAGTGTAATATGGGGGGCTAAACAGGGTTGAGCCTTAATGAAACAAGAAAATGAGCTCAAAAAAATGACCTTTCAGTTTTGTCGGAGCTCAAAACAGTAAGCATGTCTGACTACAAATGATGCAAAAACAAGCCAAAAAGAGGGAAATGGTACTCACCCTTGAAAGACAAGTCTTTGGTTGCTTCTTGCTTGAGAAGTGGTGCCTTCTAGCTGCTGGAAAGCTCTCCAAACTGCTGGAAATGGAGTAGTGGTGGTGGTGCTTGGTGGTGATGAAGAAATGAGGTGTAGGACTTGGATGTTTTGCTTGAAAGAGAGAGATAGAGGGAGATGTATATATGAAACTTGAAGGCAATTTTTTCTAACGCTTAAAACAAATGTTGGAGGCTGGTTATATGGACCAAGGAGAGGGGGAGCATGGAGGGAAAGGGTGGGGAAAGACCAAGTCCTTTCCCCAAAGGCTTCCCCCGGATGTAGATATTTTCGGGGGACAAACAGCTATAACAGTTGTAAAAGTGCATATTGCAAGGATTGAGGCCGGCCAACTTTCAAAGCTGCAGGTGGCCGGCCGGCTACCTCCCATGGCGGCCGCCAAGGGTCAAAGGGTAAGAAGATTTTCTGGCGGCCACCACAAATAAGTGTTCCTCCAGTGCCCTCAACACAACCTTGTGGTTCAAAATTGGAAACAGTGAAACAAGAAGAGAACAAGCCACTTTTAGTAGGGGTTCAAAAGGTCAAGTGGAATTACTGGCGGCCACCAACTTTTAGGGTCCTCCCATGTGTGTACATCACAAATATGTGGTTAAAAGTTCAAGAAAATGGCCTAAGGGTGTTTAACATTGGCTCGGAAGTGAGAAAAACGGGCGTCGGAGGCGCCGGAGGATAATATAATGGTTGCTGAAACAATTGCTGGTCCCACCCTTCTAGGCCTTCCTGGTGATGAAACAGAGGTTCCTGCCAAAAATGACGAAAACCGATGCAAAACGAATGTTCGGGGGCCAAAACGCGCAGTTCGGGGCCCCAAACTGCCCGTTAAACACCGAAGTGGTATTCGACCACGAAGTGGGTTTCTCAGACCTCATGTCCCTCAAAAGGGAGCAAATAGAAGTATGCCAAAAATCAGAGCAAACGGAGATGGTTAGGCGGTCCGAACCGAGGCACACGGCCAAAGTCCCGAAAAACCGAAAACCGGGCTCCGAATGGACAAAAGGCCTACAGCCACAAAATGTAGCCCACGGCCACTGAGAGATGGTCTACGGGACCTCTCCCTCCCTCAGGAAAGAAACAGAGAAACCAGTCTGGTTCGCAAACCGAGGCAAGGCACAGAAGAGGGTTCGGAAGTCGGAGGCGGGCTCATGGCCGCGGACTCTGAAACTTCTGAAACGAGCACAA
>NW_021024529.1:2218723-2235030 GCF_004153795.1 Camellia sinensis | reverse complement strand
ATTATGCAACATCACCAAGCGCTCAATTGGTGACGTCTGAGTCTTAAGGTCGGTCAAAAATGGGGTGTCTACAGTTGCCCCTCTTTGACAGAACTCGGAAGTCACAAGTGACGGGAGTGAATGTCAAAGCCCAGAGACGACCCATTTTTGACAAGGCCGAAGACTTAGACAAACGTACAAGATAAACAGAAATGTGCCCGCAGGCATGCCCGCAGGCAGGGGGCAAGATGCAAAGCGGTATGCATAGAGCCGGAAGTAACTCAATGATCATGCAAATGCAGCAAGCTGTAATGAAGCAAGTATTCGCAAATAGATGCAACAGTTTTAAGCAAGAATGCAAAGAAACAACTACATTTCATGCAGTTAAGAATGCAGAGAATTATTCAATTCTCGCCACGTCTCCCACGGAGGAGATACGATACCTGAGCGATTCGTCTGGTCGCACCAGCCTCAGATGAACCATTCATACAATATCGTGCCTGCAAAAGAGAGAAATTCAACAAGCACAATATGCTACCAACATATATTCAATGTGATTCCGAAAGTTTGACACACGCAGTGTCGGCGAGCGAATGCATCGCGATGCGAGAAAGGAACGTGCGTGACAACGCATGCTCAAGCACGGAGGTATGGCAATATCAAGAAATGTGCATAATAATGCAAGTATGCTCATGAGAATGCAAGTTACGTGCATGATAGTGCAAAACGAGCATAAATCAAGGTGCCCGTTTGTTACGAAGATAACGAGCACGGAAACGCGCATTTCGGCGAAGGCGACTCGATCACGGCCTCCGATTCACTTCCTGGAAAGGCTACAACACATTCAAAAAGGATACACTTTGATTTCAATGAATAATGATGAGACACATGTCAGAATTTGAAGCTGAAGTTCCGGCGGAGGAATTTCGCAACAGAAAGTGCACTTTCTTTGAACTTTTTCAGGTTCCGGGAACTCCAATCCTCCTCAAAATTTGCAGAGAGCTAGGTGAGCATGTGGGGGACATGGCCGGCTAGTTTTATGGAGAGGGGGAGGTGGCCGGCTAGTTTTCCAAAAAGAGAATGGCCGGCCAGCCATAAAAGGTGGCCGGCCGGCCACCTGCCCAAATCCGAGGCTAATTTGGTCTTTTCACCTCCTTTTCTTTATGCTCTCTCACCCAAACACTTTGAGCCTATAAATACAGCCACAAAATCTTCTTCTCTTGCTTCCTACACCATTTTCTCCCCCAGATCCGGGCTCTATACGCGTTTTCCAACGCCCCACGCAAGTTGTTTTCGCGAAAATATTCAGTTTCAAGCACTTTGAACTGATTAAATTTTGGTTTCGGGGCTTCTTTTCTCATTTTCGCCACTTGAGGTGAGTTTGTCTCAATATTTGGAAGATTTTCTCGAGAGTTGACTTTTGTTGACTTTTTCATTTCCCGAGAGTTGACTTTTGTTGACTTTTTCCAATTTTGGCTCATTTTTGCTCATTTTTGCAGATTTTCTGAAAATGGCGGGTAATTCTCCTCATGGTGGAGGTTTTCCTGGTGCCGGGGATGATTTTGATGCCATGACTTTGCCCCCGAGGGTTCGCCCCTTTATTCCCGGGAGGTATGCTCCGCCAGCACATGTCCTCCCTCGGGCCGTTTTTCATCATTTCACTGATTTTGATGAGCGAGCACCTGCAGATCTACTCCTGCGGGAGCCAGAGCATCACCTCTCCTACGAGGCACGAGAGGTATTTACTTCATTTTCTGCATTTTTCGTGAATTTCGTGTTTTTGCCATGCTTGAACACACAGTTTAGCTTATGACATAGTACTTTATTTGCATCCTGAACATGTAGCTTAAACACTTGAATTTCTGAACACTCGGCTCATTAACTGATTGCGAATGCATGGCACACATTAGTTAAGAAATGAACACATGGCTCAAACACTGATTTGTCGGACACGCAGCCCGAATTGATGGTGAACACACGACACACACTGACTAAGAGTAGGACACGCAGCCCAAACTCTGATTTTCTGAACACGCGGCCCAGATTGATGGTGAACACACAGCCCACACTGATTTAGAGTAGAACACGCAGCCCAAACTCTGATTTTCTGAACACGCAGCCCAGATTAAAGGTGAACACACAGCCCACACTAATTTAGAGTAGAACACGCAGTCCAAACTCTGATTTTCTGAACACGCAGCCCAGATTGATGGTGAACACACAGCCCACACTAATTTAGAGTAGAACACGCAGCCTAAACTCTGATTTTCTGAACACGCAGCCCAGATTAAAGGTGAACACACAACCCACACTAATTTAGAGTAGAACACGCAGCCCAAACTCTGATTTTCTAAACACGCAGCCCAGATTAAAGGTGAACACACAGCCCACACTAATTTAGAGTAGAACACGCAGCCCAAACTCTGATTTTCTAAACACGCAGCCTAGATTAAAGGTGAACACACAGCCCACACTAATTTAGAGTAGAACACGCAGTCTAAACTCTGATTTTCTGAACACGCAGCCCAGATTGATGGTGAACACACAGCCAACACTAATTTAGAGTAGAACACGCAGCCCAAACTCTGATTTTCTGAACACGCAGCCCAGATTAAAGGTGAACACACAGCCCACACTAATTTAGAGTAGAACACGCAGCCCAAACTCTGATTTTCTGAACACGCAGCCTAGATTAAAGGTGAACACACAGCCCACATCTGATTGAAAGTTGAACACGCAGCCCAAACTTTAAATTTTCTGAAATCTGAACACGCAGCCCAAATTTGATTGTGAACACGCAGCCCACATTTGATTTGCACGCAGTCTATTTACTTGCACACAGCTTATTCATTTCATTGGCACGCAGCTCATTCATTTTCTTGGCACACAACTCATTCATCTTTATACTGACACATGTATTCATTCTGAATGCAGGTTAGTTCTCGCGGTGTACGGGGGTATGGCTCCACCGCCGCGAGGGATTGGTATGTTGAGCTCCCAGAGGCTGTCCGGGATTTAGTAGACCTGGCAGGGTTCGGGGCCTTCTGCGTTGGGTTATCACGTTGTCCTGCCAGGAGGACACTGATGGCGGCTTTGGTAGAGAGATGGTGGGACACCACCAACTCCTTTCATTTCTCTGCCACTGGGGACATGACTATGACCCCTCTGGATTTTGCTGTGTTGACCGGCCTGGACATAGGAGGTTGGTCCATCCCTTATGACGAGGACATGGGCGAGTGGGAGGCCGCTTGGATATATCTGTTGGGGCTCGCCCGCCTGTCGACAGAGCCTCCGGGAGAGTTCGATACACTTGGTTCTCTTCCCACTTCCGGCGGGCGGAGATGGAGCCCGAGACTCCTGAGGAGACAGAGCAGTATGCCCGTGGTTTCCTTATGTTCCTCTTCGGGACTACTCTGTTTGCCGATAGAGGGAACACGGTCGGGCTATATCTGTTGAGCGCTCTGGTTGACCTATCACAGGTCAGTCGATACGACTGGGGTGGCGCCGGCCTGGCTACCCTTTACTGTTACATGAGCGCGACCTCCCGCGGGCAGGGAGATTTACTCGGCGGTTATTGGAGAGCCTGAGAGGTACTTTCTGTCCTCTTGATTTACATTTCTGCTCCCCCATTACTTGTACATTGCACACACGGTGCACTTTACAGTCTGTATTTTGCCCTCAGCACTTTGTACTTACATTCTGCACTGTTTTTCTCAGTTATGGGTCTATGTATATTTCTCGACGTTAGCCCCAGAGTTGGAGGTGGCAGGGCCCTTCATGACTCCATATTCACTGGTGTTCGAGGGCCCACACCGGTCGAGACCCCGAGAGACTCTCCTTTATCTACGGCAGTATTTTGACACCGTGCGCCCATCGGAGGTACTTCAGAACCCTCAGTTCTTTCCATTTTCATCTTTGATTTGCTCCACATATTCCCGATTTCTGATTGGTTTATGCACATTGTTATCCGCAGGTTACATGGCAGCCCTGGGCACCCTTGGGCGATGGTCTCCGATTTCAGTATGCCGGAGGATCGGGCACCTCCCAGTACAGGGTCCTGCTCGAAGGACCGGTTGGTAGGGCATGGTTTCTGGGGGAACGCTTTCTGCGTCAGGTATGGGGTTACAATTCTCAGGACCCTCCCGCAGTACCCCCAGTCAGTATGCGGACTGCTGACAGGCTCTCTCACCAGGATGTAGTCGGTGCTATGCTGGGTAGTGATGCTTTGCTGCATCTCGAGGAGGGGGACTACGCCACTTACCGTCATGCATATTTGATGCCTCCATTGACGGGAGTTCGCACCCCGATGACGAGGTCTGCCGGTACGCCATCTTCGACCAGGCCCGGGCTCGGGCTGCAGATGCCCCTTCCACTAGTAGGGCTGGTACGTCGAGAGTTGGGGGTAGACCGGTTCCCTCGATTCCTCCGACTCTTCATCACCCCGGGTGGCCGGATATGCCGACTGAGCTGATGGGGTGGCAGCTCGGGGCTACCTCTCCGATTTCGATCCCGATTGAGCCTCCGATGCCCGATCATCGATATGCCATTGATCCCGACTCACCGCCGGTATGTTCTACTGCTTTTCATGTATCATTCAGATATTTAGACACTCCTTTATTCGCTGATGATTTGAGCTTGTGTTTGCAGCCACCCCGAGAGTACATGGAGGAGGTGATCGGATTGGTGGCCTCACTCGAGGGCATGGTCCTGCGGAGGGAGGCACAGTTGTCCATCGCGGGCATCCAGGTACCCTTTAGTTTTCTGGCATTTATCATAGTTCTGATGACACGCTGATTTCTACTGCATTGATAGGCTACTTGTGTAGAGCACATCTGACACACACCCCACTTGTTCACTGTGTTTACATGCATCCACTTCATGTAATTTTTGCTTGCATCTGTATCTGATGTACACGTTTGGACTGATGTATTTGAATTGAACTCTTTATTTTCAGATGCCCCCGGTATACGCTCAGCCGCCGGCCAGGCCACCTGGGCCTCCTTGGGGAGCTGGGCCATCTAGGCCTTTTCACGGAGCTGGGGCCATCCAGGCCTTTCTGAGGAGCTCGAGGAGGGTCCTCCCGCAGACGCATGGCACATGTTATAGAGGCAGAGCCCGAGGAAGAGGAGGAGGAGGAGGTCACAGACCGTCAGTCAGAGACATCTGCTGAGGAGGGGGACTCCGGTCTTGGTTCCGGGGGTGGAGGCGAGGCTGAGGGGGATCCCGAGGATGACAACTCTGACCTGGATGATGATGGTGATGCAGAGGTTGTCCCGCAGAAGAGGACGAGGAGGGCCTCTTATTCCCGCTCCTGAGAGCACAGACGCGTCTATTTTCCTGTTTTATTTATCTTTTTGCTAGTAGTTGTAGCACATTTGTATATTATTAGGCAGTTTATTTTATGTAAAACTTGTGCCTTAGTCTGTTGTAAAACATGATGGAATGAAACAGCTTTTGAAAAAAAAAAAAAAAAAATTGTATTTTAAACACTTAGCATCATATCGCATCATTTTGCACCAAAATGAGATTGAATGGAATGTGCATTGTGTAATCACCAAGTCAGGTAGTGAATCGACGCAACAAACTAAGCAACTCAACTTACTAAGGTATAACAGAACCCTAACAAGTTTACAACTCGATAAACAAAATGCAATAGCGTTGACAATGCGAATACACAAGACTTTAATGAAGATTTCTTAAACAGAGAGCAATGACTCAAAAACACGAAACACGACAGCTCGACAAACAACTCGATAATCAAAACAACAACTCGATAAACAAAACTCAACGACACAAAGTGTACTCCGGACGATCTGGGCGACGGAACGCATCCGAAACAGAGAGAAATGAAGGCTTTTGACACATCTGTTGCATGGAAATGCTCGAAACTTTCCCTCGAAGGGTAAAACAGGGCCAAGGAGGTACACTGGAGCATGGCCGGCCAGTTTTATTGGAGAGAGAGGGCCACCGGCCAGTTTTGAAAAAGGAGATGGCCGGCCTGCCAGAAAAGGTGGCCGGCCGGCCACTTATCCCTGCAGTCGCCCAATTTTTAACACATGTCCTCCTGAATAGTGTTTTTCCCTCTTTAAAAGCCCTAGCTCCATGGTTCATTCAAATCACCCCAGTTTTGCATTTAGAAATGGAGGCGTTTCTTAATGAAAACCTCACAGCTTGGATCACTTCTCTAGATGGTTCTGAAAAGTTGAACTTCCGGAGTTTCGGCTTGAATGCACTGTTTACGCTGAGTCGCACTCCGTTGCACCTTTCTTTCCTCCATGCCACGGCGAGGTTTTGGAACCCGGTGACGCATGTCTTCAACTTCGGCGGGCAAGAGGTATGTCCGACTTTTGAAGATTTTCAAGTTTTGATGGAATCTGAAAATCTTGAAGAGATCTTGCCCCAGTTCCGCTTCGGCCATGCCCAGGCCTTGGGGCGGATGTGCGGACTCTCCGCACATGATGCTCAATCTCTGATCTGTAATGGGGAACTGGACATCCTTGGTTTGACCCATCGCTTTTCTGACGCTGGTGACCGCAGCAACCATTATTGGCAAGGTTTCCGGCAACATGCCCTTTGCTTGTGCCTGTTGTCTCGCTTTCTGCTTTCCTTGGGCTTTGGCGAAACTAGCATTCATTTGATCGAAGTTACCCAAGGCTTAAGGGAAGGGAAGAGTTGCATCGCCATGACCATGGCAGAGACGCTGATGGGTTTGGATGCTTTCCAACGTCGGGAGACGACTAGATTTGCCGGGAGTCCACTACTGCTGCAGGTAATGCTTCCCACCCAATCTTACATATGTATTTGCTCACATCACTCGGCCCTCAGGCTCGATTTTTCTCACAAAATCCTTGTCTTACTTTTCTCTCATCGTACACCTCTCTATTCTTTATTCTCTCATTTTCCATCCCTCCCCAGGTATGATTAATGGACAAATTACAGGTCGTGGACTCTTGCCCGGCCTACTCGGCGCGAGGCTATTTCTTTCGACAGCGCCTAGTCAATACCCTTGATGAAAGATGGTGGTTTGACTGGATGTGCAATCTATCCGCAGATCGCATTGCTTGGCGTTGTTCCTGGCTCAATCTCCCGGCAATGAGCTATAGCATGTCCCGACTGATCGGGATCCAGTTGGTTGGTCTCACCCACTGTGTGTTCTACTTCCCGTTCCGGTTCCTGCGCCAGTTCGGTCATGATCAGATTTGCCCACCAGAGGGGGTTGAGTACCCGGCTGCTTTCCCGGTCCGAGGTGCGCAACTTAATCGATATGCCACCACATGGAGGACTAGAGAGCTCCTGGGCCCTGCTTCCACTTTCAATTGCGCTTTGTCCAACGAGTGCTTAGATTGGCTCAACGAGGAGGCACAGGTTGGGCCTAGCTTGGCGTCAGATGCTTCGACCAGTTCTGGGAGGGGGCGCAGGGATGCTTGACTCGACTATGCCCCAGATTTATTGCTTTATTAGTACTTTCAAGTTTTCTTTATGAATGTAATAAAAAAAACAACTTCGATTGTATGTAAGAGCAGGAGAGCTCTGTTTTGAAATCAATGAAATTGAAAGTTGTGGTACTGAAAATTTTCTGCTTTTGGTCCAAAAATGGTCTTAGTTGTAAAGAGATTAATTTGAACAAAGTCAACTTTTACTAAAACTTTTCAAAACCATTTTCAATATGGATCAGAACTGGACACGTCTAAGATCTGTCACTGAGATGCACAACCCCAGATCCCTGCAACTGGAAAGTTGCCCCTAGTTTGAAGAGTACCGCGGCACTGCATGTCAACGGAAAGTTGCCCCTAGTCTGAATAGCACTGCACCGGAGATCGCGATAAATGTTGATGGATAAAGATGACTGAGACGATCAAAATGGACAAAATTGATCGGGGAAAAGTTTATGGCTGAACTTCAAGGTGAAGCTGCCTACGTATCCCGAAGATGGGAATCAAGCCTTACGTAGTTCAGGCCTAGGTTCACTCGGGTATTTTCACTCTCCTTTTGCGCTCTAACTTTTGCCAAGGCCGCCCTTTGCGGGTTTTCAACCTTGTGAGCTCAGTTTTTATATTTTCAAATTTTTTGTACTCTAACTTTTGCCTAGGTCGCCCTTTCAGGTTTTCGGCCTAGCGAGCCTCTCAAGGGTAATATTTCTTCAACTTGTCCATATTGATCTGTTGTGAGAACTCCAAGCCATCTAGATCCATCAGAACCACAGCTTCACCTGACCAGATAGCTTTGATGATGTAGGGACCCGTCCAATTGGGTTTGAACTTGCCCCTTGGGTCGTGGATGGGAGCTCGGTTGTCCTTGAGCACCAGATCTCCTTCTTTTAGATTCTTGGACTTAACTTTCTTGTTGAAAGCCCGGGCAATTCTGCGCTGATAACCTTGGACATGGTACAGTGCTTTCAGTCTTCTTTCATCAAAGAGCATGAGTTCCTCAAATCTGCTCTGCTGCCAATCTGCTTCGGCTATTTGGCACTCAGCCAATACTCGCAATGATGGAACCTCAATCTCAATAGGTAGAACGGCCTCCATCCCATAAACCAATGAATACGGAGTCGCTCCGGTAGAAGTTCTGATTGAAGTCCTGTAGCCCCACAGAGCAAATGGCAGCTTATCTGGCCAATCCCGATAGGTTTCCACCATCTTCTGCAGTATGCCTTTGATATTCTTGTTGGCGGCCTCGACCGCTCCGTTGGTTTGCGGCCGGTATGTAGATGACTTATGAAAAACCACGTTATATTTCTCCAACAAGTCTATCACTTCCTTCTTGAAGTGGGAACCATTATCTGAAATTATCTCGTTTGGGACCCCATAGCGACAAATGATGTTGTTTCTGATAAACTTTGCGACGTGTGACGCCTTCAACACCGCATACGATTGGGCCTCGACCCACTTCGTGAAATAATCTATTGCAACCAGGATGAACTCATGCCTATTTGACCCCTTCGGAGTGACTGCCCCGATCACATCAATTCCCCAAACTAAAAATGGCCATGGCGAAGTCATGTTGTACAGCTTCGACGGCGGGATGTTCATGCGGTTTGCATGAATCTGACACTTGTGGCATCGCCGAACGAAACTAATACAATCCTCCTCTATGGTGGACCAGTAGTAACCCTGTCTGAGGATCTTCCGTGCTAGCATTACTCCGTTCATATGCGCACCGCATTCTCCTCCATGGATGGCCTCCATCAGGCGCTTTGATTCCTCGGCTTCAACACACAGCTTGTGCATTCCCAGATGACCTCTCTTATACAGCTTACCCCCACAGATGATGAACTGAACGGCCATTCTTCTGATTGCCCTTTTATCCTTGGCCTTTACCCCTGGCGGGTACGCTTCATTTTCTAAGAAATTCCAAATGTCATAGTACCAGGGGTTTTCGTCCTGAACCTCATCTATAGCGGTGATCGACTCATAAGCTGGTGCAAATTTCTGGTCAATGACGACTGGACGCATCCGGATTCCAAATGGGATGTCTATCATGGAAGATAGAGTTGCTAAAGAATCTGCGAACCTGTTGTTTTCTCTTGGAAGATGAGCAAAGTTTAGCTTCTCAAACCGAGGGATTAACAAATCCAAGGTCTGGTGGTACATCATCATCTTTTCTTCCTTGACTTTCCAGTCTCCGTTTGCTTGGGATACAACCAGGTTTGAATCCCCAATGACATCCAAACGTCTTGCCCCTAGCTCCAGGGCTGCTTCTAGACCGGCAATGCACGCCTCATATTCAGCTTCGTTGTTCGAGACTTTAAACCGGAGTTTGAAGGCTAGAGGGATACGGGAATTATCGGGTGCTATCAGCAACACCCCTATCCCATACCCGTATTGATTTGATGCTCCGTCAAAGTACATCGTCCAATATTCGTCGTCGATGTGCAAAATGGCTTCATCTGGGAATAGATACTCAACTGCTTCACGTTCTTCGACTGGATGATCGGCCAAGAACTCTGCTACTGCTCTCCCTTTAACTGACTTGCGTGTCACATATTTCAGATCGAATTCGGAGAGCAACAGCAGCCAACGAGCTAGCCTACCCGTAAGTGCTGGTTTCTCGAAAAGATATTTGATGGGATCGAGTCGTGAAACCAACATTACGGAGTGAGCTAACAGGTAGTGCCGCAGCTTCCTGGTAGCCCATACCAAGGCTAAGCAAGCCTTCTCGAGCGGGGTGTAGCGGGTCTCATAGTCCAACATCTTCTTGCTCAGATAGTAGATGGCCCTCTCCACCTTATCCTCCGTTTCTTGTGCGAGCATGCAGCCCATTGTAGTCTCAGTTACCGAAAGGTACAAAATCAATGGTTTTTCCGGCTCTGGTGGTGACAACACGGGCGAGTTCTGCAAATATTCTTTGATCTGTTCGAAAGCTGCTTGACATCGGTCGTTCCACTGGAACTTCTTGCCTTTCTTCAGGAGACCAAAAAGTGGTTCACAAGTCAAGGTTAATTTTGAGATAAACCGTCTTATGAATTGCACTTTACCCAGAAAGCCTCGCACTTCCTTTTCAGTCCTTGGTGGTGGCATTTCTAAGATGGCCTTAATCTTTGAAGGGTCGACCTCGATGCCCCTTTGTGTAATCAGAAATCCCAGCATTTTCCCCGCTGTGACACCGAAAGTACATTTCTGAGGATTTAGCCGCAACCGAAATTCTCTGATCCTTTGAAAAAACTTTTGCAAGGCGGTGTAGTGGCCCTCTCTTTCTTTGGACTTGACAATCATGTCGTCCACGTACACCTCCACCTCTTTGTGGATCATATCGTGCAATATTGTGGTCGCGGCTCGTTGATAAGTAGCTCCGGCATTCTTTAACCCAAATGGCATTGCCCTGTAGCAGTATGTTCTCCACGGGGTGGTGAATGCAGTCTTTTCTCTGTCTTCTGGTGCCATTACTATCTGATTGTACCCTGAGAAGCCATCCATGAATGAAAGTAAAGCATGCCCTGCTGTAAAATCGACCAACTCATCAATATGCGGTAAGGGAAAGTCGTCCTTCGGACTGACTCTGTTCAAATCCCTGAAATCCACGCATACCCGGATTCTGCCATCCTTCTTCGGCACTGGAACGATGTTGGCCAACCAAGTCGGGTATTCGGATACCTGCAGGAAGCCTGCGTCGATTTGCTTGGTGACCTCTTCTTTAATCTTGAGAGCCCAATCGGGGCGGATCCTTCGGAGTTTCTGATTAACAGGTCGGGCTTCGGGGTCAAGGGGGATCCGGTGCTGTACAATCTCAGGATCGATCCCAGGCATGTCTTCGTAGGACCACGCGAAAACATCTTTGAAATCTTTTAGTAAAGCGACTAAGCGCTCGCGTTCCTCCGAAGACAGCGTGGACCCGATCTGGACCAGCCGCGGGTCCTTCTCAGTACCAATGTTCACGGTAATGATTTCATCCATTAAGAGTTTGACAAATCTCTCCTGTTCCTGCTCAATTAAATGTTGCAAAACCGGAGGAATTTCGTCCTCGTCGTTTTTATCAAAATCTTGAAAGTCTGAATTTATGCAATAAATTAAAGGCACAGAAAAGTACTTAGAAACCACAGTCACTTGATTCTCATTAAGCTCAAACAAATCGTCCGAATTCTCGGTTACAACAGACTCAAAAGAGAAAGAAAAAGACGACCTGGACATAACTGTGGCATCCGGGTTATCATCCCCAGGATTACCAGACTCAGACTCAGTCGAGTTGGAACCTGATTCCGACTCACAGGACTCGGTGGAATCAGATTCCGGCTCACTACCTGACCCGGTACTGCTGGATAAGAATCCCTCTTCGTATTGCCAAGTGAGAGAGGGTGCGATAGATGCATCCAAAATAGTCGCTGGAAGGCCCGCAGCCGTTTCGTCCCCAATCATGGAAACCGAGGAGTTATTCCCCAAGCACATTTGGTCGATTGAAGGATCTGAGAGCAGACACGCCAGCGCTACCCCCATCTCAAGTTCGGTGCTCTCAGAATCCACTGCCTTACATTGCTTAACCTCAGTTGGTGGGGCTGTCTGCGCTCCGGCAACGTCATCCCCAGGTAGTTGCAAGTTGAAAAAGATCTCGAAACCAGGCACGCGCTTCCTCTCCGCGTTCAGCCATGGTTCTGGGAAGCCGCAAAATGGAAAGTCTTCCCCCTCCCGAACGAAGCATCCGTTCAGGGTACCCCAGATGGGCCTATGCATTAATTCAAAAGGCTTCCCAGCCTGCTTTGCTCTGGCTCTTCCGGCCATTTCCTTTCCCTTCCTCACCCAGTCCTCTTTAGTGGGCAGATAACCCAGTCCAAAGGTGTGAGGGTTGTGTGGCACTTTGGCCAATGCTGAGACGCCTTTCCGGCTGTTCCTTCCCAATCCCATTCTGGGGATGTGTTGTAGCTTGTTCATGAGGTAGACGGATTGAGCACTGACGTACATCCCCTCATTCACAACCATAATGTTCTGTACCACTCGAGCCTCAGCCAAAGTGAACCCGGATAAGAACACATCCTCAGTACCGTGCTCGATTTCTAATACTGGCGTGGACACTTCCGGCGGCGGATGGATTGATGAATTCCCAAAAATAATTGCTACCCCTTTCCCGTGAGGGTACTTCAGCATCTGATGTAGAGTGGAAGAGACTGCCTTGACCTGGTGCAACCACGGTCGCCCCAAGAGTAGGTTAAAGGTTGCGGGAACGTCCAAGACGTGAAATTCAATGATGTGTTGTCCTGGACCAACCTGGGTCTGGATCTTGACAGTCCCCATCACTTCCCTGCTGGTATTATCGTATGCTCTGATCACTTGAGTAGTCGGGATGAAGTCCGCGGGTTTCAACCCGATGGCATACGTTGTTCTGGTCGGGCAGACATTAATAGCGGACCCAGTATCAACAAGTACCACTGGTATCCACTTGTCTCTACATTCCACGGAAATGTAGAGGGGTTTGTTATGATTTATGCCCTCAGGCGGTAGTTCCTTGTCTGAAAAGGTCAATGCCGGGGAACTCCTCCCGGGAAAACCAGCCCAACCAGTTGCTCTGGTGTAGTATCGATGGAGAGTTTGGACTTGTCCATAGCAGATAGGACAACTTGCCTATGTACTCGCGATGCCATAAGCAGTCCCCAGATGGAGATGTCTGCTTGTATCTTCTTTAGCTGTCTCAGCACAGCTTCCTCTTCAATCTGCTGCTCTTTCTGTTTCTCTGCTTCTCTATCTTTCCCGGATGCCTCGGGTTGGTCTAGGTGTGGGGGCTTGAAGTACCGCCCGCTTCTCGTCATGTGATTCACCTCATCGAGGTACCAAGTGTCATCCGGTTGATTATTTCCCCAGTCTTCATCTGTGTGGGCAAGACATAAGTCATCATCTTCCCACCACATCCCGTCGGTAGCCAACAGACACCTGTCTGGCTCCGGTTCAATTGCACTCGCAGTGCTCTCCGTCCACACGCTCGCAGCGTTCTCTATCTTCGTGCACACAACACTCTCAGTCCCCTCAGGGCCCTTAGCTTTCCTAATTCTCTCGGCATCCTCAAACCTTTCTCGTTCCAGCTGCATCAGATAGCCGGTTGTTCAACAATTCCCGTATCCATAATGCCCAAGTCTCGAGCGAAATTCTTAGCACCGGCGCTCTCCGGCGATATAACTTGACTTCCGGCCCTTCCGGCCACAGCTGATTCTCTTGCCTCTGCCGGGCCCTATTCTGGTTGGGGTTCCCCCACTACATCTGGTTGATCATCGAGCCATCCAGTGGCCTCTGCCGATTCCTTATAGTCGAACCAGTTGATTGCCGCATCTCCTGGTTCCTGGTCATCGAAAAATTACAGGTTGGCAAAGTCCTCCTCTATAGCTGTCAGATCATCTGCCCCTTGCTCAAATCCATCCCCCTGGGTGACACACAGCTCTTCCTCCTCTGGCAATTCTACACCCAGCCCAATCTGGCTTGTTGATAAGATGTACTCGCTTGGATCATAGCCTCTCCCAGCAAAACTCTGTTCAATCCCAGATTCAACAATCCCATTTTCTCTCGAAATCTGCCCTGCCCCATCTTCGATGGTCACCACCATCAGCTCTGGTTTGGTTGTGGAGATGTCCAACATGCACAAGAAGTCGGTGCAGTCGGGGAGGAACACCTCCGGCTTGGGTAGGTGGGATGGGGTGATGTAGATACTAGGATCGTAAGATGCGACCCCAGTTTGGATAAAGTTGATTCTATTGGGAGGGGGAGCTTGGTTATGTGGTGGGAGAGGATTGGTTGTGACATTGGGTTTGTCGGGAGGCGCAATCACCTGCTTGTCAATAAGATCCTGGATGTCATGACGCAATCTGAAACAACGGTCGGTGTCGTGACCGTGTTGTTGGTGATACGCGCAGTATTTTGCTGGGTCATGAGAGGGAGGGAGTGGATTCGGTAGTGGCCTCAGCTCCAGGGGTTTCAAATGCTTTTTCCTGATCAATACCCCTAGAGCTTTGGACAGGGGCATGTATAAGGGTGTGAAGGTTCTTTGGCCTTGAGGTTGGAATTTAGAGGCTTGGTTATTACTTCCGGATGCACCGGAGAAGGGTATGGCCGCCATGGGCCTTGGAAGGGGAGGGGGGATGGCGGTGACCATGCTCACCTCAGAAGCTCTTGCAGCCGCAGCGCCACTCGGGCCTGCATTGTTGTTTCGGTTGAATGTTCTCCGGGGTTGCTCCCGGTCTTGGTCAATCAGACCTTGTTTCATAGCATCTTCGATTTGCACCCCCATCTCGTGTAAATCTGAGAAAGTAGGAAAGGGGATTACAATCATTCTCTGCATCAACTTTGGTTGGAGATTGCGCACAATCATCCGGATTTGGTCCTTATCCGTGGGCCTCAAAGTCATCATTGACGCCTTTGCCCTCCACCGTATTACAAAGTTTGAGAAAGTTTCCTTGGGCTCTTGCCTTGTCGTTTCGAGATCACAAGTTGAAATCTCGATCTGGGTGTTGTACGAATATTGTGCGACAAAGGCCTCAGCCATTTCATCCCAATTTCTTTTGACCTCATCCTCTAACTTCGCGTACCAGTGGGCGGCCACACCCGACAGGGTTCGGCCGAACAGTGAAAGCTTCTGTGGTCGGGTTAGGCCCATTGGCCGCAGGATGTCTCAGAATAGCCGAAGGTGGACCATGGGGTCGCCAGATCCGTCGAAACGGTCAATTTGCGGCATCTTGAACCTATCGGGCAATGTCACGGCCACATCGGTATATCCGTCCCCGATGTTCGGAATAGCCTTTACCCCTTGGGATTTCTTGAAGAGCTTCTCAAGCTTGCTCAATTTCAGAGCTGTGTGGTCTATCTCGAACTCAAAGGGAGAGTTCGGGTGATTGGGTGTATTGGTCTTGGACAGTTATGGCGGAAGCGGGGGCGGAGCTGGCCCCGTTGGGAGATTCGTGTCCTCTTGTAGGTTCTGGATAGTTGGCACAGTGTTCTGGATGTTCGGCAGAGCATTCCGGACAATAGGTGCTTGCTCAGGTAACGGAGCCCCTGCTGGAGGAGGAACTTGATGCGAAGCAGATGCCGCATTCTGCTGTTGCAGTCTGGTAATTAGCTCGGCCTGCTGGGTCATGATCTCGGCCTGTTGCTTGGCGAGCTCGTCCCGGCGAATGGCATCCTGCTGCATGGCCCGCATGGTTTCTTGCATTTGGCGCATCATCTCCTCGACTCCTGTTGGTGCCGTCATACTGTTTTGATCTATCTGAACTACTGGCAGATCTATCTCTGTAGAAACAATGGGGATCTCAATCCGACTATCCGCTGATGGGGGAAACCACTGTTCTGGTGACCTTTGTTCAGATACACTGCGCTTTCTCGGCTTTCTTCTGACAACGGGGGGTAGAGAATGAAACACTGGCTGTCCGTCAATTAGATCCTCAGATCGATTGAGTCGGCGACCTCGTGTCCAAAGTGCTTGGGGGGTATCTGCCGGGTTTGAAGCAATTGTGCTAGAACTGCCCTAGACAAAAGATAAATAAAGTAATAAGGAAATCAATAAACAGGTAAACAGACAGCATAACAGCGTAAAGTAAATGCATGACACACAGCCGGGCATAACAACACACAGTCGATAAGCTGAATATACACTATCCTCAAACACTGATTATTATCCCTGTATTACTGGCCCCAAAACTAAATCTCTGATACCCGCAGATAACTGATTCTCAAATACTGACTGATGCCCACAGGCCTGATACTCACAATACTGAACTGACGCCCGCAGGCCTGATGCCCAAACTCATACACTGATACATGCATTCCTGTAGAGACGCACTCTAAAAGCACATAACAAACAAGTAAGAGCCAAAACACCCCTATGTTAGGGTAAGGTTTCCCTGTCCTATTTTGTCAGGAACTAGG
>NW_021024529.1:2149584-2196783 GCF_004153795.1 Camellia sinensis | reverse complement strand
GACTTTCCAATCTCCCTTAGCTTGGGATACAACAAGGTTCGAGTCCCCGATGACGTCCAACCGTTTTGTCCCTAGTTCCAGGGCTGCTTCTAAACCAGCAATGCACGCTTCGTACTCTGGTTCATTGTTTGAGACTTTGAATCAGAGTTTAAATGCTAGAGGGATACAGAAATTGTTGGGTGCTATCAGCAACACCCTTCTAGGCTAATAAATGGATTAAGAACACATAACGTTTTCAAAATCGGATATCATGGTTAGTAGAGGCCGGTCTTCGGACCGGGCGAAAGGGGGTGCTCATAGCTGACCTTCCCCGATCGTACCCAAGCTCCCGAGCCAAGACAACTCCGGTGATGACGGACATGTGGCCTTCGGCACCGAGTCAGGGTTTCCTAAATTTCCCATTTTAAATAATATTTAGGTGGCGACTCTGTATCTGGCAAAGCAGTCCATGTTTGGCACTTCTTTCAAAAATTTGTTTTCTCAAAACGATTTGCCAGATTTGGACTCTTTGGTTCAGACTTAGAACCGTGACACGAATCGAGTCCGAGCTGTAGCGAGGTCCCCCGCGGGCTTGTTACAATAATATGCCTCTCCCCCTCAAGAAATATGATTTGTAGTTCTAAATGTTTTCGCTATTTCTGAATTCAACATAAATTCCTACTTTGTTGAATGATTCATGAATCATTATCATGGGTTCTCTTATGTTTTCATAATTGGGTTGCTCGGTATTGATATTGGTTTTCAATTTGATGAGAAGCTAGTTTTACAACAACAAAAATGCTTACAAGGTGTTTGACAAAATGTTCCAACTAGCCTTGCTTTGTTCTTTAAAATATTAAGTTTGATTATATCTATGGTGTGAGTTTGATTTATGTGTATAATTCATTTTTCATGATTTTGTGGATGGATATAGGTTTGATGTTTGCAAATTTGTGGGTTGGTAGGATTTGATTTGTTTGTGTAGTTTATGATGGTTGTGTAATGGGTACATTAGTGATTAAGTGAGGAGATGGTGAAGAAAGGTGGTGGAATGTTATCACAACTACTCTGCCTCCCCCTTCTCTAACTACCACTTCCTTTGTCTCTCATCAAAAACTCCTTGTTAAAATCATTTAAGGGACATGATGCTTTGAGTTTCACTATTATACTCTCATACAACCATCCATTACCCACCTCATATGATTTGAAAGTTAAGGTGTTCTTCTCACTTCTTCCATCTTAGTCAAAGGTCTTAATTCTTTCTTCATCACTTTGATCCCAAAAAAAGAGAACCCTATTGAGTTAATTGATAATAGACCTTATAAGCTTGGTGAATTCAGCTTATAAGATACTAGCCAAAGTCCTTTCCAAAAGATTGAAGAAGATACTTCCCCACCATCATTAGTGAAGAACAGACAACATTTTTGGGTGGAAGGTACATACTTGATGGGGTGTTAATTGCCAATAAAATAGTAGAATGGTGGAAAAGAACCAACAAAAAAAAAAGAAAAGGGATCATCCTTAAGTTGGATTTTGAGAAAGTGTATGACTCACTTAATTGGGAATAGGGCTGTGCAAAATACCGTCCAATCCGCTAAAACCACACCGATCCACATCGATCCGCATAAACCCGCACTGCTCTAACCGCTAACCGCGGTTTAAACTTTAAAATTTATAATCCGCCAACCGAACCGCACTGCTCGTCTCCGCTAAAGTTAATACATATAAATTTTTTAACTTTCAATGAAATATCAATGTAAAAATGAGAGTGAAAAAGATTTAAAATATGAAATTTATTACAAATTAGTGGTTATATATATGAAACAAATTATGTAAAATTACTTTGTGTTATATATCTAAAAAATATTATACAAATTAGTGTTATATATTATGCAAATGTATGATAATTAGTTAGAATATTCTTCAATCCGCCAATTCCCCAAAAACCGCCCAAACCGCAATTTGTCAATCCGCCAATCCGCTAACCCGCCATTCGATTTGTAATTTTACTCTCACACTGCCCGAACTGCACCGTGCACACCCCTAATTGGGAATTCTTACTTTCAATTATGAACTTTGATTTTGGAGAAAAATGGATGTGCTGGATAAAATCATGTCTATCTTCAACTAAGGTATCTGTGTTGGTGAATGGATCTCCCACAACAGAGTTCTCACCTTAGAAAGGGCTAAGACAAGGTGATCCATTATCACATTTCCTATTCAATATTGTGGCTAAAGGATTGAATTTACTACTGAAAAGGGCTAAGGAGATTGGACTGATAAAATGAGTTGTTGTTGGTCAAAATGAATTGTGACTCTCTCATGTATAGTTTGTAGATGATACCATCACCTTCTGTGAAGCTGATTGAGAGGAAATTACAACCATTAAGAGAGTTCTAAGATGTTTCAAGGTAATGTCAAGGCTGAAGATAAACTTTCACAAGAGTATGGTGTGTGAAGTTGGAGTGCAAAAAGATTTACTAAAGGAGTTTGCTATTAAACTCAATTGTCTTAGTAAAAAAAAATTCTATTAATTATTTAGGCTTACCCTTGGAAGTAAATCCTAGAAAGGTAAATACATGGCAGCTAGTAGTGGGTAAGGTTAAGAAGGAACTAGGTTTATGGAAGAGGAAATTGTTGTCATTTGTAGGTAGATTAATACTTATAAGATCCATGGTGTCAAGTCTGCCAATTTACTTTCTATCTATCTTTAAAATGCCTGTGGGTGTGGCAAAGATGATAGACACATTGCAAGCTGCTTTCTTATGACGTGATTTTGACCTAAAGAGAAAAGTACTTATGGTGAAATGGGATGAGGTAACTTTGAACAGGAATGTCACAACCCAAACCCGCCCCTAAGGGTTTAGCATTGTAACCGGCCAGTAATCCTTGGATTACCGAAGGCCTCTAAACAGAATAATATATATAACAGGGGCTGAGGAAGGAAATATACAAAGTTACATAGTTCATAGTGCTGTGCAGACATATATGGGACAGAATATTTGAAACTTTTCATATATATGTTTGCATACATACATATAAGGCATTTAAATACAGTAGCCTTACATCATCCAAGCCACATATACAAGATTACTACGTGTTCAGGCCAGACATAAACATTTCAGAAATACAAAAGTCCCATAGACAATAAACCCGGGTTGATCTCAAAAGGGAACCTCCACGGGAGGCGTAATAGCTGGCTGATACCAAAACTCACCAGGCAGCACCTCAGCCCTGGTCATGTGCCTGCTCACCTACATATATATAAATAATACAGTGAGCTAGAGCCCAGTGAATAATAACTAGGTAAAGAGTTTTAATGAATGATGTCTAGCACAGAGTTAGATTTTAGAGTTTATATCACAACGTATTTATGCCGGAAACAGAGTCATAAGCATATTTCAATGATAAATCAGAGTTGAATTCGGATACACACTCATATTGATATTCAGACTTTCCATAGGATCATACGTGGTACATCCATTAACTGTCATATCAACTTGGTCCTACGACCCACATGTATAGTCGGTACCGACGACTACAAAGGTCTATATCTTGCGCAAGTAGCCATGGTATTGTTACCCCCAGGCAAGGGCCACGTGAATATAGGCCTCGGTATTGTTACCCCCGGGCAAGGGCCACATGAATATAGGCCATAGTATTGTTACCCCTGGGCGAGGGCCATGTGCAGATTGGCCATGGTATTGTTACCCCCGGGCGAGGGCCACATGAACTATGGGTGTCACAAATATAAATATAAATATAAATACATATCAAAAAAATGGACATTCATTCGTAATTCGTAAATAGCATTTCAGAAAACAGATCGTATCATATTAATCAGAAAATACTTGTAATTGAACATAACTTTACAGAGTTATTACTCACAGTTGGCTTTGGGTGCAGACAAACAGAGCAGATTAATCAAATGGTTCGAGGCACGCGACCTACACGAACCTACATACAAATTCACACTTGAATCACACGCTCAAATTATGCGTAACTTGTTTTATTTGTTCTAGGTGTGTTTCTAATCTTTAACCTCATTATAGTGTCTTAAATATGGCCTACGAATGCCTAGGATGGAAAGAGGATGCCACAATGCACTTGAAAACATTTCTCAAATTTTTGCTGAAAATGGGGTCCACGCTCGAGCGTGGCTTTCTACGCTCGAGCGGACATGCAGAAAGTGAAGGTTCGCTCGAGCGTGGATTTACTCGCTCGAGCGGACTGCAAACTTGACAAAAGTACTGGATGTATGTTTTTCACGCTGGACGGACGCTCGATACCCGCTCGAGCGTGAGACTCAGACCCTCGCTCGAGTGGACTGTAAAACACATGAACTTTTGGGTACATGCATTTCACGCTCGAGCGTGACTCACGTTGATCGAGCGGAAGTGCACACACTCAGAGTGCTCGCTTGAGCATGAAGTCCCCCGCTCGAGCGTGGATCAAATTTCTGGAATTTCCAGATTTGATCCACAGGTTCAAATTTAACCTCCAAGACATCAAACTCAATTTTTCTGGGCCAAAACTTTACAAAACTCATAGAGACTCATAAAACAACATGTTTCAAAGATTAATTCAAGAACCATAGCTCAAAGGCTTGCCATTTGTGCAAAATTTCAACTTGAGACTCAAGAATAATACATGAACATGTCTTGCTTGCAATTCTTTGAACCAAAGCTTCTCAAAACATGATCAACTATGACAAAATGACATAGAACATGAAGGATTTCCAAAACAAAGCTAGGATCATGACATGCATGCAAGAATCCTTTGGAAAAACAACCTCAAATGCCATGAATTACATATGCATGTATGTATTGAGCTTTAATTCTTTAATCTTAGCTTAATTGCACACCTAACTCTCTTGAATTCACATACTTATTATCATAAATACAAAGTTTAAGAGTATAGTTCTCACCTAAGGTTGAATTCAAGTGTGATTCTATTCCAGGGCCTCAAATTGTCTTCAATTTCCTAGCCAAATCTTTGTTTGAGCTCAATTTCCCTCTTCTCTCTCTTTCTCACGTTTGTATGTGTGAGAGCTTAAGAGTGTGTGGGTTGAATGCAAGGAAATGAGTTAGTGGGGTCAAAAAGGCTCACTAAGTGATAGGTAAATAAAACAAATCAAATGACATAAATTTAATCTAATTTAATCGTCCCAAATCAAATTTCAATTAAACTTACCATAAAATTCTAAAATTCTCAATTAACACATAAGTCAAGTCAATTTCTGAATTGGATGCCGATAAGGCCCTCAATTTACAAACCGAAGCTAAAATATGAATAGATCTTTCTATGCTAAACAGATACAAACACAGATAATGCAACACACACTCATGCAAATTAATTCAGAATCCCTTCTTAATTACTGTTAGGCATAATTAATCATAAATTAGCGTTAATCGGAGTTCGGGGTTGTTACAAGGAACCAAAAAGGCTGGGAGTGAGAAATTTAAGAGAAGTAAATGAATACCTGTTATTAAAATGTGGTGAAAATATAGGAGAGATGATAAAGCTTTGTGGAAGCAGGTTGTATGCAGTAAGCATGGCAAGGTTGGAGGCAGTTGGGTACCATCTTCATATGAGGGTGTTATGTCCAAATTGTGAAATGATGTTTTGATGTTAGCTTCAACTTGTCCTACGTTGGTTCATTTTTATTTGAGCAAGTTTAAATTAACAATAGGGGATGGCATAAAGATCCAATTTTGGAATGACAAATGGCTTAACAATAGTTTCTTGAAGGAGGAGTTCTCTAGATTGTATTATTTATCTGTAGAAAAAGATGGTCCACTTATATTTTATCATCATATGAGGGGTTCTTCAAGGGATTAGCAGATATAGTTTAGAAGAAATTTGCTAGCTTGGGAAAATGGAGGTGCAGAGATTATATGACAAGTTAAAGGTTGTCCCTATTCTCAGTATGGACAAGGATGACTCATGCTGTCACGACTCACTCCTCGTACCCAAGGGTTAAGTATCGTGATGGCCAGTAACTGAAGTTACCTTCAGCCAATTCTTAAACAAATTACTAAATGCGAGTGGAAAAATATTTAAGTGAGGGTACCAAAATAATCATTGGAGCTCTTATTTTTATAACAAAATTTATTGACCAAAAAAGCCGATATTTACATATGAAGAATAGAATTATAAATACTATAAAAGTGCTGTGTATGTCTATTCCATAGCCTTGCGTCTAAGACTCTCCAAAAGCTATTTCTAAATTGCATTATTTCTTGAAAATTGGTAAACAGCTATAAACATGTGGTAGAGTGAGAAATATTATACTAAGAGCACAAGGGCATAAAATTCACCATGGATAATTATTGGCTAAACAGAGTTTGATATTAAAATACAGAATATATAATACGGAAATCATTTGATATATAATACAGAAATCATATAAACAAAATAATCATAACCACGGTACAAAACGGAACGGAACAGAACAAATGTATGGACTTAAGAGGTGGCTTGTACGAACTCTAAAGGTTGCTCCCACAATAATGTAGCACTTAGCTCCGTACAACTCTTTGTTCCACACTAGAAATCAGAGTATCAGTGGATTCATGACAAACAGAGGGTCACAAAGTGACTAATCAGAGGGTGTAGACACCTCATTTTTGACCGAACTTAAGACTCAGACGTCACCAACTGAGCGCTCGGTGATGTTGCATATTGTGCTCATTCTGAGGTTGCAAAGTCTCGGCTGAGAGCCTTGCCTCCGGGCTCTGGAACCTTTTCGTGCCTTACCTCGGTTTGCGAATCAAGTCCTGTTTTCTCTATTTTCTCTTCCTGAAGGGAGGGAGAGGTCTCGTAGACCATCTCTCAGTGGACGTAGGCTACGTTTCGCGGTCGTAGGCCATTTTTCCCGTTTGGAGACCAGTTTTCGATTTTCGGAGCCGTCGGTCGTGTGCCTCGGTTCGGGACCACTTAACTACCTCCGTTTGCTCCGGTTTTTGGCACACACCTTGTTTCCTCTCCTTAGAGGGACACTGTGGGCCGGGAGACCACCTTCGTGGTCGCACGCCACTTTCGATGCTTAATAGTCAGTTTTCGGGGCCCTCGGCTGCGCGTTTTGGCCCCCAAACCTTCGTTTCGCATCGGTGTAGGTTCATTTTTGGCATGGACCTTAGTTTCATTGTTAGGAAGGTGGTAGTAGGGTGGGAGACCACCTTTTCTCCTTGGAGATCACCTTTCCCCGGTCGGCCGGTTTTTCTTGACAGGTAAGTGGTCTCCCTCACTTTTGAGCCACAATTTCTGGTCTCCCATACCACCACTGAGTTGCATTCACCTGGGAGACCGAGACCACCAATATGGGCTGGCCGACCACCTTTCAAGCTTGACCCTTTTGAACCTAGTCGGCCGACCAGGGGGAGTGGTCGGCCGACCACTTGAACTGGTCGGCCAGCTCTCTGTAGATTTGTCTCAGTAAGTGTGTTCCAGCTGTGCCAGCTGGGAGGCATTTGCTTCATCCTCCATACACGTGTATGAAGGATGTTTAATCTTGGTTTTAAGCTTCCAAGAGAATCTTTTGCCTCTCTTCTCTATAAAGGAAGGGCCTCCCTTCCTTTGCAAGGGTTCAGAAATTGTTGAGAGGCATACACCATATCTCTCTTTGTATCTCTCTACTTTGAGCCCTAAAGTGTGAAGTTCTTGCCCCTTTTACATACAACTCCATAGCCTAACCCTTCCACCATTGCTTGGACGTTCTTGGAGGTTGTTTTCAGAGGCTAAGGGGTTGCATCTTTGGTCCAAAAGCTGCTGGAGTTCTTGGCTACAAGGGTAACACTCTTATTCCCTCTTTTGATCCTTATTTTGCTTCATCTTTTAGCTATACTTGAAAGCATATTTGGGCTTTGTCATAAACTAAAAAAAGTCTTATTTTGAGCTCCTCTTGAAGTTTGTTTAAGACAATTTTTCTGTTGGGGGTCATCTTCCCCCTTGCATGCTTGTTTTGACTTTGTTGTGAGCGATGCATCTAGGCCTTTGCATTGGCCTTTGTTTGACCTTTTAGCCACTGAAATCCAGCGGATTTTCAGTGGCTAAAATGTGTTTTTGAGCCTCAAAATCAGAGAGGGGTGACCCTCTCACCCCTTGTTCTGTTTACTAGCTTTGTTGGCCTTACAAAGGAGCCCCTATTTGCATGTTTCAAAGCCATATTTTAGGCCACTTTTTGTGAGTTTTGTGACCTAAATAGGCTCTTTCCAGAGCCCTTTTTGCCATGTTGAATGTCTATTATGCATGTGTAGAGTAATCCTCTTCAAGGCCTTCCAAATGGGCCTTTACTTGCATGCTTCCTAGACTCATTTTAGGCCATTTTTAGTGAGTTTTAGGGCCCTCATAACCTCTGTCCAGAGGTAGTTTGGCCATTTTGTGTGTCCATCATACATGTGTAGAACAACCCTCTCATTGGCTTTTCAAAGGAACACTTCATTCTAATATGTGTAGACTGAGTTTCAATGGTTTTTTTGTCATATTTTGGCATGCCATGTTTCTGTTTTTGACTGGTTTGGTGGCCCCTCATGTGCTTCATATACATGTAGTGTAAACCATGCTTACTAGCCTATGTTGCATGTTGTTTTGGCCCTTCATGTTAGCACTTTTTGGCCATGCCTTAAACTGATTTTGTGCATGTTTTGGACTTCCTTAACTCTGTTTTTGGGTCTCATGGTCAAATGATGCTTGTATTGCATGCTTGTAGTTCAATATCCATGCCTAGCTTTGAGATTTGAGGTCTATTGCATGCATATACTGAGGTGTTTTCATGCTTTGGGGTCATTATACATCACATTTCAGAGCTTATATGAATGCTATATTCCCATGATTTCCACTCTTTAAACGTGTTTGAGAGTTGTGCATAAATGCCTCGTTTTCGGACCATTGCATGAGCTTCGTTTCTTTGCATGTTGAGTCATCATTTTGGGCCATTTTTCCACTGCTTCAGACCTGCCTAGGGTTTGTTTGGGGCTGGTTTTGCCATTTATACATTGCTTTGTGTACCTCTAGTGTAACCCGCTTCACTAGTTTCGGTATTCGAGCCATCTTGCATGCATTGTATGACATATTTGCATGATTCGGGACCATTGTACATTATGTTTCAGAGCTGGAAAATGTGTGTTTGCATGCCATACTTCATCTTTTGCCATGCTTAGTTAGAGTTGCATGTTGTGCCTTAGGATCGGTCCTTTGCATCCGTGCATGTTTGCATGTATTTCGGTTGTCTCATTTCCATCATATGGCCACTGATGTGAGTGTGACTGAGGTCTACTAATATTGGTGTAAGTCCATCTTGTATTTGTATATGCCATTTAGTTCATGTGCGCATGATAGTCTTCGTAAGTGCATTATGTATGCCATGTTATGTCACGTGCATTGTGTATGCCATTTTAGCCCATAGCATTGCGTATGCTAGGTTGCATGTTAGTCACATTGTGTATGCCATCTCATTGCTTTGTGTTTGGAGTAGGGTTTAGTCCGAACACGGGAAACAAGAGACGTTTTGTACTCCAAGTGACGAAACGTGCCTCGATTTTCGGTCGCTGACACTCTTGACTGTCCATGATAAAGTTGTTGGCTTTACTTGCTTATATGTGTATTCATTTCACATCGAGTCGTGCAATTCGACTTCTCAGCCATCATGCATCGAGATGCGTGATTGGTGGCACGAGGATCGAGGACTACACTCTCTTGAGCTTGTGTAAGGACAAGGAGAGTGGTCATGCACATATTTGTTCAAAATACATTGCCTTTTCTCTTTCTTGCCTTTGTTGCAGAAAAACCAAAAACCAGAGGTGGAAACTGGTCGGCCGACCAGATTTTCTGGTAGGCCGACCACCCTCTTTGGTCTCCACCACAAAGGGTGGTCGGCAGGTGGTCTCCCATGCTAATAACTGGTCGGTGGCCTTCCCAAGGTGGAGTTTCAGCCTTCTGGAGCTTTGTGCAAGTTTCTGAGATCAATTGCAAACAAAAGAAAGGTGAGGCGAGGCGTCGCGATGGAATTTCCCGACAAGGCGACCCGAGTATGCATGCATCCTTCATCATTCGGAACGGAGCTGAGGCAGTCCATTGCACGTAGCATAGCATGCTAGTTTACTTTGCTTACCTAATTCATTTGTTAAGTAATTAGTATTGTGTAATAATTCGTTATTGATTTTGGTTGTGTAATATTCTTTCAGACCCTCCGAGAGAGGGCCAATTGTTGTAATAAGTGTGCGTGTGTGTGATGTATGTCTTCCAACCCCACGTCTTTCTTCCTTTTTTCTACCAGCTTATGATGGTTAGTTTAGGGCATGTTTCAATTAGCATACTTATGATAGCTTCTTGGTCGGTTAAGCACAAGAAATGAGCTGAAGCAATGTTTTGATTGAAGTGTATACAAGGCTCAACATGTGTGAAGTAGTGGCCACTAAGTGGTCTAATGGTAATTAAGTCCAACTCTTTAATTAGCTTAATTTAATCTAATTTAATCAGTTTTCAGGTAAATACACCATAAAATCACATTAATCATGAGGATCATAAAACACTAATTGGTTTCTAATTCGGCCGCCGATAAGGCCTTCAATTAGTAGTTTAAACATGTAACACGAACAGATCAAACAAACAGTCAACAGATAAAATGCAATTCAAACAGATGTATTCACTCAATTCAGTTTCAATTTCGGTCAGTCAGTTCAGTACTTTAATCAATTCAATTCTCAGTCAGTTATCAGTCATTATCAGTTCCGTTTAACAGTAATTGGTGATTATCGGTAATCAATCAGTCATTAATCAGTAAACAGTATGAGGGTTGTTACAGCTGTGCGCATCACGTAGTAAATCTAGGCTAATAACCGGAATAAGAATGCATAATGTTTTCAAGACTCGATATCATGATTAGTAGAGGCCGATCTTTGATCGGGCGAGCGGGGGTGCTCACGAAGTGACTTTCCCCAATCGTACCCAAGTTCCCGAACCGAGGCAACTTTGGTGATGACGGACACGTGGCCTTCGGCACGAGTCAGGGTTTCGTAAATTCTTCCAAAATAAAATATTTAGGTGGCGACTCTGTATCTGGTAAAGCAGTCTATGTTTGGCACTTCTTTCTAAAAATCTATTTTCCAAAACGATTTGCCAGATTTGAACTCTTTGATGATTCATCGGTCTTGCATTGCACTCTGCGAGATTAGATACAAGACTGTGACTTTTGAGTCCGAACTGTAGTGAGCCCAACGAATAAAATGGGATTTCCCTCCCGGGACGTTCGGGGATGTCTACAGAGGGCCAATGGTTGTTTAAATCCCCTAAGGCATGGGACCTTCGTGGTGGTACTTATAAAATAATTACTCAAAACACATTTTAATAAACAGTTATATCCATGGATTTTCCTTATTATATAAAATAAGTTTCATAAATTAATGATGCCAATATAATTTATAAAACACAAATTGCGTAAAATAAATTATGGTAACTTAAAACATACATAAAATATATAATGGTAACTCAAGATATAATATAATTCAACTTAAGATTAATTATAACTTTTACTTTTCGTTCACTGCGACTTACTAAATACTCCAAATTGAACTCAAAGTTTTATATATAAAAAGACACTAGAAAACAGAGAGAGAATAAGAGAGTTTGGAAGATGAGGATGCTTTTGATGATTGGTGGATGGCTATATATATAGTGGAGATGGCGTGCGGCGCAAGACGGCTTGGGGCACACGTAAGTTGTTGTACAAAAAATGTTATATTTTAGTATATTTTGGCCTAGGAAAAATATATAGAAAAATATAATAAAAATATCATTATACTCAGAAAATAATATTGAATAATAATATAAAGTTAAAATTATTTTTTTGAAATCATTTATAATTAAATAATACTAATATAAAATTTAAGGGACAACTTAAATTTTTGGATTGTTACACATGCAATTGGGGGTCTCAGCTTTCAGGGCTTTTCAATGTGGCTGAGTTGTGAAGGTGGTGGGAATCTACAAAAGCCCTGTTCTTACAACCACAAGAGGGTCGTGGAATAATGATGCCCCTCCCAAAGTTAAATTCTTTGGTTGGTTAGCATGGAAATGAAGGATTAAAACATCAGTATTTTTACAGAGAATTGGAGTACTTAATGAGGATACTAACACTGTGTGTTTGTTTTGCAATTTAGAAGAAGAGTTAGTGAATCATGTTCTGTTTTTCTGTCCCCTAGTATAGAAATTGTGGTCTATTGTTATCAAGTGGTGGGAGATGAAATGGGTAATACCTGGTTCCATTGAAGGTTTACTTCAGTGGTGGTCTGGTGCTAGATTTAAAAGACAGTTTTTTAAGGGTCTCGTTTGGGAAGTAGGCTATTTTAGTTTTTAGTTATTTTAGTTGACTAAAAATTTTTGTGGTTGAATTTTTTGTAGTTAGATGTGATATATATAAGAGAAAAAGTGAAATGATTATAGGTTTGATGTGACAATTTGTCTGCTTTGTTCTGTGGTGATGCCAACTACTCAATCTTGATGGCTTCAGTTTTGCTCTTGTTTTGCTTATTGTTGGTAGTATGTTATTAGTTGGCTGTTGTTGTGCTTTTCTTTTGGTTGGTTTTTCACCAACTTTGATTGTGTGCTAGCACATGATTGGGTGTGCATTCCGGTGCCAACCTAGTTAGGATCGTTTTGTTTCGCTATGATACTTTTTGCACTCATTCATTTCCTCTATTGATGTAATAATTATTCATTCATCGATAAAGGTTCTTTCTTTTGCTGATAAAAAAAGAAAAAAGAAAAAAAAAGAAGAGGATGGTGGACAATGGTAATTTTGACATTTTAGAATATTAAACCAATGACATAAGAAAAATCCGTTTGGTCAAATCACAGTTGACTAACAGATAGGTCTATTTGTTACACAAAATTCTAACGTAGGGTAGGTAAGTGATATTTCAAAAAATAAAGGGGATGGTAGTGTAATTTTAGAGAAATTCAGGGAGTTTCAATGTAATTTATCCTAATTATAAACATATGGAACTTTCCTAAAATACAAACCGTTAAAGTCCCTATAAAGAAACCACTTCATTTTTAGACTTTTGAATAACACCAAACTTACAAAAAGACTATTATACACCCTAAAACATTCCTAAAATACCAACTCCTTAAGTCCCTATTGTAGTATTTTGGGAAGTAGGAAAAAAAAGTTAATTTATTTGTTTTTTGTTAAAACTTTTTTTAAAATAGTGTAAAAAAATAGAAATATGATGTGATCCAAATAAATTAATAAGTCAATAAATTAACTTTTTTCTTACTTCCTAAAATGGCCCTAAACAGCACCAAACTTGCAAAATGATCTTTATATCCCTTAAAACTTAAAACTTAAAACTTTTAGCTGTCGATCAGTTTGTTTGATGGATTTTTATTTTTAAGATGGAAGTTGTGTGGGTGAAAATCTGACCACACTGCCCGTTTAGTGATCAACTGGAGAGCACAGGCAGAATAGATGGCTTCGGTAACCTGTAATAGAAAGAAAAAGCTCCGGCGGTGGTTCTTCCACCCGGGGGCACTCCGACGATCAAGTCAGTATATCTCTCAAAGATAAATCAAGTACTAAACGTAATACTCAAAACATAAATTGCATACCTTAGACCCACGGGGGTGCCTCTCTTTTATAATATACTCAATCCAAGTCCTTTGAGAAGTATGACTTCTAAGAATTCCAATTCGGTGTTTACTTCGGACTCTTTAAGAGATAAAGATAAACTCTCTAGGAGCCTTATCCTTATCTTGGTTAAGTCCCCTCTTCGTCTTAGGACTCTTGTCCCTTATCTGTTTATCTCGGATTTCGATATCTTCGGAGATAACCCCGGCAATACCGAGATCACCTCGGCCTAACTATCACGACACGTGGCACCTCGGCTGACACGTCGGCGTCACCATGCCACCTGTTGGTATTCAGAAAATACATCCCCACAACTGCCCCCTAGGTTCTATTACCTCGGCATTATTCTGAGGTGATGGAACCTATACCGATATTCCGTTATTTCTTTTCTAAGTAATGGCTCAAAAACTGTTTAGCCGAAATAATCCACTTCCAGCCGACGTGTTCTCTTCGGAGAACAAGATTTCGATCGTACTTTCCCACGCGCATGAGCTGTCATGCATATCTAACCGTTCCTTTTTACGTGTTTTGTCTTCATTGGAGCGTGTCTGTGACGCGCCTGAAAGCCGTCCGTCATTTGTCTGCGCCGTCTGACGCATGCGTTGCTTCAGGCGTAATAATTGCCCTAATTTTGCCGCCGTTTCAAATTTTTGACAAAACTCTTCTTTGCCTCTATTTTTCCTTCACTTTTTCATTCTGATTTCTTGCTCTTTCTTTCTCCGAAAGCCCTTTTTTCTTCGAATCTGCCATTGCTTCGATCTCTCTTCTGGAACCATCTTTAATCTTTCATTCGTGCGAAGCTTTCTTCGCTGTTGCAACCGATTTCCGAGCTCGGCGAACATTGCCCCGGCTTCGTTTGTTCTGGTAAGATTCTTTTCTTTCATTTTTAATTCTCCTTATGTGCTTTCGCCTGCCTGTTGTTATTATCGCTTTTGTCCAAAGCCTTGGATTTGTTTTGTATCTTGAATCATGGCTACGTCCTGAATACTTGAACTATTTCGCCACTTTTCTTGCCATTATTCTTGATTTTTTACTTCTGTACTTCTTTTGTTTCTGAAAACTATACCTCTGTTCTTTGTTTCTGAAACTTCGTCTTTGTCTTCTGTTTTTCGTATCTGTTCCAGATCTGTGCCTTCGATTTTGTTCTTTATAGTTCTTTGGCCTGGGATTTGTGTGTAGAACCTTCAAATTTTTAGGGAAAACTGAAACAAGCCTTATTAGTCCTTTCCTAGGTTTTTGCCGAGGTTCTTACAACCCTTCTTTAACGCCCATCCTCTGAAACACATTCTTCTTAGTTTAAGCCGACATAATGGGTATGTGGAGGCATAGGGTAAATACCCCAACAAAACTAGAATACTTTAGGCAGGAATTCTCTATCCCAGCCGATGTTCATCTTAAACTAGCTGGGGATGGTGATACCATCATGCCCACGGACCATACGATGCCCTTCCCTATAGTAGCTTTTACAGAATGTGGACTTCGGCTTCCACTTGATCCCCTTTTTCGTGAAGTTCTTCATTTCTACAGGCTGAACCCCATGCAACTTACTATCAACTCCTATAGGGTGATTAACGGTCTTATAGCCTTAGCTAGGCAGGAAAACCTTAGAATCACCCTAGCCGACCTTCAATATTGTTATACCATGTGCCCTCTCGACCTGAAGGATAGGGGTTTTGTCTATTACCTTAAGCTGAGATCTACTAAGTACAAAATTATAGCCGACCTCCCAGACTCCAACAAGGGGCCTGGAGACGATTTTGTCATTGCTTCTGGAAATTGAGAATTTGGCCCAAACGAAGATGTCCACCTCTACCCTCTGCCTCGAACAGTTACAGAGGGCAAGAGTAAGAACCCTGAGTCAACACTTAGTTGTTTTTATTAAGTCTTTAATACTTTCTGTTTCTGACGTCTGTTTCTTTGTCCTACACTGAGTCAATACTTAGTTGTTTTTATTTAAGTCTTTAATACTTTCTGTTTCTGACGTCTGTTTCTTTGTTCTGCAGATCTTCATCAGCCACCGAAAAATTTCCGTCAATCTTTCTTCCCAGGACCAGATCTAAAAAAACTCCTTAACCTTCCAATCCATAAACGGAAAGCCTCACTGTTACTAAACTTCATCCCTACATATAAATCCACTTTGCCCGACGTTCCAAGAAAAAGGAAGAAGAGCCTTTCTCCCCCTACTGCTACAACTCTAACTGCTTCTACATCCCGAACAGATCAAGAGTCCACATCTGACCCAGCCGATCTTCCATCCACTTCGGCCCCCTACTTAATACCAATTCCAGAACGTAAACGTCGACGAAGACTTGTAAAGACTGCCGAGATGGTTCGTCCAAGGCCTGTCGTTCAAGATCTTCTTGCCGACCTTCCAACTGACGCCGAAGCTGTACCAATGCAATCAATGCCCCCACCAAAGCCAAAGAGAGTTAAAAAGGCTCAGCCCAAGGCCGCGGCTACAGATGCCGAGGCTGAGGATGCTTTGCCTATTTCTAAGTTGGCAGAAAGCAAAAAATCAACCTCTGCTTCCACCAAGAGGTCTGCTGAGGGCCAACCCTCAGGGTCTACACAATCAAAGAGGCCAAGGTCCTCGTCCGCGACGACCTCGGCGTCAAAGAAGCCCGACGTTCCATGGGCTCCTGAACTAACTCTGGAGGATAGGCCTATCATGGCCAGTGAAAGTGCCGACGATATTAACGTTGGTGTTGCCCTCAGCACTGCTCTTTTTCTTCCGAAGGATTTGAACCGAAATGCTGAGCTTAGTGAGTATGAGAATTACGCTCTTATACTCCAACACTCTGTTCAAGTAAGTGTTCCTGCTTGTGGTTTTTCCTTCTGTTTCTTACTGAGAATATTTTCTAATAATTCTGTTTTTTCTTCAGGCTATCCAACATGCCCATTCATTTTCAATGCAATCCTTTGAAAATCGTCAAAGATTGGTTGATATGAAGAGGGAGGCGACCTCTTTGAAGAAGGAGATAAAGTCTCTTCAATCAAAAATGAAAAAACTGGAGGACCAGGCCGAGGCTGCAACCAAAGCCCAAACTTTAGCCGAAGAAAAGGCCGAATCCGCCGAGGCTGTCAAAAAAGTTGCTGAGGCCGAGAAAAGAGAGGCCGAGGCTAAGAAGGCCCAAGCAGAGAAAGAGCTCCAGCAAGCTCTGGCCACCAAAGAGGCCGAAGTCAAAGAGGCCGACGAAAAGGCCTATGCCCAGGGTATGGCCGACGTCGCAGAGGACTATAAACTTCAAGTCAGGCAGGCATGCAACAGGGGATTTTCCCTTGGTTGGATGTCGGATGTCCCTGATAAAGAAGCTTGATCTTCTTGCTGACTCGCCATTGCGCCAGGCCGACGCTATTCCTTTACCATTTCCTCCACCTCCTCCTGAAGGTGAATCAGAGTCTGAGGCTGATGCGGAGGATGAAGATAAGGAAATCAATGAAGAAGCCTTGGTGAGAAAACCTAAGGGTGCCGTCGAAGCCAAGTCCCCTCTTCCATCTGAGCAGGTTATGGACTTAACCTTGGATGAGGAGGGTGATGAGGTTGAGGAGGCAGCCAAGGAAGTTGTCATTGGGCAGCAATCGTCCGATCTTCTTTTGGTAGAAAGAAGTGTTGAGAATACACTAGCAGAGATTGATGCCGAGATACAAGCGGAAAAAGTGGCCGACGAGGTTCCAGCAGAATCGTCCGAGGTCCCAGTCCCTGCAGCGGCTAATACTGAAGAATCTTGAAAAAATGTCTTTTGTACTTTTTCCTTCTTTTTCTGTATTTTGCACTTTGTACTCTTTTAATTTGTGGACAATGCAAAACTGTTTCTTATGGCCGACGTGGTTTTTTCAATATGTAACTGCAACTGTTCTTTCTATGGATGTTTTAATCTTGTGATGCTCTGTTGACTGCTTCTGCATAGTCTTGTACTTAGAAATTTTTTGCATGCTTCTTCATGTTGCTTCCTTTGTGCAATCTTCTCGGGGTTACATACCTCGGGTATAACTACAAAACTTTTACTTCGGCAAGATACTGGCCTGCAAACTTTTCATAAATTCTAACAAGTGTGAAACATATACTACTCAATGTTAACTTTGCAAACTTTTTCTCAAGTTTCAACAAGTGTTTAAACGGTGATCTCGGTCTAGTCTACTTGTAAATTGCTACAAATTTCAACAAGTGTTAACATATACTGTAACAGGGATCAACAAGGATTAACATAACAAGTGTTAAACAATAATCTTTTTGTAAATTGCTACGAATTTCAACAAATATTTAAATATACTTAGCTCTTACCTCAACCTGTAAATTGCTGCAAATTTCAACAGATGATCACATGTCGGCTTAACATTATCTTGTAAATTGCTACAAATTTCAACAAGTGTTAAGCATCCTCTTTGGTTTAACCAACCTGTAGATTGCTACAAGTGTGCGAACTATAATCTCGGCTTCACTTCGACTTGTAAATTGCTACAAATTTCAACAAGTGAAGAGAAACAATAATCTCGGCTTAACTTCAACTTGTAAATTGCTACAAATTTCAACAAGTGAAGATAAGGAATCAACTTAATTCCAACTTGTAAATTGCTACAAATTTCAACAAGTGAATTAAGGAATAATCTCGGTTTATTCTTTGCTCCCAATGTGAACCTGAGTTTGACTTGGGTTCACATTAATTGTGTCTTCAATAAACATCAATGCATAACTTTTTTAATCATGTGTGTTGAAAGAATTCTGAAAAGACTTTATTGATGATATCGGCCAAAATATGATGTACATCTAATGATAGAAAAATTTCAAATTACAAGTATTCCAGGGTCTGGGCAGTGCTTTGCCCTCATTGTCCTCAAGCCGATAAGCTCCATTGCCTAATACTGAAGTAATTCTGTAGGGTCCTTCCCAGTTTGGGCCAAGCTTGCCTTCCCTGGGATCCTTCTTGTTCCCGACGACTTTTCTTAGGACTAGGTCGCCGACTTGAAAATCTCTTGGATTAACCTTCTTGTTGTAAGCTCTGGCAAGCTGTTGCTGGTATACTGCAAGCTGAATTGCAGCTTTCTCTCTTCGTTCTTCCAACAAATCGAGATCTCGGGCTAAGAGTATGTCATTGGTGCCATTCTCTACTCCCTGGGTTCTGATCCCTGGGATGCCGATCTCTAATGGGATGACTGCTTCTGTGCCATAAGCCATGGCAAAGGGGGATTCTCCTATTGATCGTCTCGGCGTAGTCCGATATGCCCAAAGTACGTTGGGCAACTCGTCCACCCACTTTCCTTTTGCTGCCTGCAGCCTCTTCTTTATTCCATCTAGGATTACTTTGTTGGATGCCTCTGCTTGTCCATTGCTTTGAGGAAAACTTCGTGTTGAGAAATAATTCTTGATTTTGAATTTTGCACAAAAGTTCTTGATGAGTTTGCTGTCAAACTGTGTTCCGTTGTTGGCAACTATTGCTCTTGGAATCCCAAATCTGGTGATAATGTTTCTCCATATAAAATTCTTGACGTCCACATCTCGGATTTTGGCAAGAGGTTCTGCCTCTATCCATTTTGTAAAGTAGTCCGTTGCTACCAGCAAGTATTTTCTCTGCCCAGTTGCCTGGGGAAGTTGTCCAACCAGATCCATGCCCCATTGGGCAAACGACCAAGGGCTGGATACTGGATTCAGGTCAGCAGCTGGCTGATGTATCAAAGGTGCAAACTTTTGACATTGTTCACACTTCTTTACATAAGCTTCGGCATCCTTTTGCATGTAGGGCCACCAATACCCCTAGGTAATGGCCCTGTGGGCTAATGATCTGCCCCCAGCATGGCTTCCACAAATTCCTTCATAAAGTTTGAACAATATACTTAGCCTTTACTTCACAAAGATAAAAGAAAACATGCAGATTTGTAAAAGTCGATGTTATGTTGCATTTTTTATTATTTATTATCTTTGAAAGATATATTTGTAAATATGACATATAATAAATATATAAACTTATATATTTTGTCTATCCTCCCACGTGATGTGTCCTACATTTTTTTTGGAAATTGTTGTGTTTTGTGTCTGTATCCATGCTCCGTATCCTGAATGTAGACTGGCAGTTATCAAGATCACCACACTAATCAACAACAGGGTAACACTCAAATCTGAGTCTGAAACATTCATTCTTCATCCTCCCTCATGGCTCATAGTATCTATCAACATACTGAAAACAAAAGATTTTCTAGGTCATACCTTGATAACTACCCTGACCAATCAACACTACACGTCACACGGTTTACACACTATGATATATTGACAAGCCATGAATCTATTGAGCACCAAAGACCTTCAACTCCACTATTTATACTGTGTTAAAACCATGGTATATAGATAACTTATGTGATCAAACAAAAGGTCGACTAATTAAAACTTTTGAACCAGTTTGGCTGACTGATTTCTAACCAGCTACCATCTAATAATATAGGTTTGCTGATATGTTCTTTTACAGGTCTTTTGGTGAAGAGTTCAAGTTACCAAATACAAAAGTTGAATGTCCGGCATTGCTGATCATGGGTGAGAAGGATTATGTTTTCAAATTTCCAGGAATTGAGGACTACATAAGGAGCGGACAGGTGAAAACGTTTGTCCCTGATTTGGAGATAACGTACTTGCCTGAAGGAACCCATTTTGTTCAGGAGCAATTCCCTGATCAAGTGAACCAACTAATCCTCACCTTCCTCAGTAAGCATAGTTGATTTCAAACATTCGACTGGCCCAGGGTTACTGCCCATTTTGCTATTCTTCCTGTTAAGTCTCCTTGATGTAACAAAGACTTCAGTGGGTGCTCTGTTAGGACCACAATCTTGTGTGCCTGAAAGTAATGGCTCAATTTCTTTGAAGCCATTACTAAGGCTAGCATTAATTTTTTCAGTGGTAGGTATCTTGTTTCTACGTCGGCCAAAGTTTTACTTACATAATAAACCGCCTTTTGTTCTCCTTTTTCCTCTCGGATTAGCACTGCACTGACTGCGTGTTCTGAGACTGCTAAGTACAAAAACAACTCCTCCCCTGGAACTGGGTTGGAAAGAACCGGAGTTGTGGTCAAGTACTTTTTTAGGTCGGTTAAGGCGGCTTCACATTCTTCTGTCCATAGGAAGTCCGTGGTTTTTTTCACCAGGTTGAAGAAGGGTCTGCACTTATCTGAGCTTCTACTGATGAATCTGTTTAGGGCTGCGGCCCTTCCAGTAAGCACTTGAACTTGCTTTGCCGATGTCGGGCTCTGTAAGTCCATGATGGCCTTGATTTGGTCTGGGCTGGCCTCAATGCCCTTTCTTGTTACCAGATATCCTAAAAATTTACCTGATCCAACTCCAAAGGCGCACTTTGAGGCGTTGAGTCGAAACCGATATCTTTTGAGTATGTCAAAGACCTCTTTTAGGTCGGCAAGATGACCCTTTGATTCCTTGGTCTTCACGACCATGTCGTCGATGTAGACTTCTACTGTTTTGCCAATTAGGTACTTAAACATTTTTGTTACTAACCTCTGATAGGTTGCTCCTGCGTTTTTCAACCCAAAAGGCATTACCTTGTAGCAGTACAGGCCTTTAGGGGTGATGAACGCGGTCTTCTCCTCGTCTGGAGGGTACATGGCAATCTGGTGGTACCCTCTGTATGCATCTAAAAAACTCATCCTTTCATGTCCTGAAGTGGCGTCTACCAGTTGGTCAATTTTGGGCAGAGGAAAGCTGTCTTTGGGCCAAGCTTTGTTGAGGCCGGTAAAGTCTACACAAACCCTCCATTTGCCATTCTTCTTTTTTACTACTACTGTGTTGGACAGCCATGTTAGGTACTGAACTTCTCGGATGGCCCTGGCCTCCAAGAGTCTGTCTACCTCTTCTTCTACTGCTTCGACGTGCATCAACGTCGGTCTTCTAGCTCGTTGAATCATAGGTTTTGCCGATCTGTCGACATTCAGTCTGTGGCAAGTGACCTCGGGGTCAATGCCAGGCATTTCGTAAGGTGTCCAGGCGAACACCTCTATGTTTGTCCTCAAAAAATCTTCCAGTTCTTTCTCTTCTTCTCTAGCTAAGCCTGAGCCGAGAAGAAAGAAGCGCTCTTCATCGCCCTCTTGGATGAAAACTTTTTTTAGTGCCTCTTCACTCTTTTCGGCTGGTTTTTTCCCGACGTCTTCTAGGACCTCCATGTCCTCATCTTCAACTTCTGCTGTCCTTGGCTCCCGTATACTACAGGTAGACTTTATTGCTGCCATGGAGCAGTTTTTTGCTTGTAGTTGATCTCCTCTGACTTCTTCAATCCCATGCTCTGTTGGGAACCGTAGTAGTTGATGCAACGTTGAGGGAACTGCCCCCATTGTATGCAACCACGGCCTTCCCAAGATGATGTTGTATGGTGAGGGTGTGTCAATTACCAGAAATTCTGTCTTGATCTTTTTAGTGCCGGCTTGTACTTCCTGGCTTGTTGCGCCCAGTGGCCATGTCGGCGTTCCATTAAAGCCGACCATCGGGCCGCTGGATTGTTCTAAGTCATCAGGGTAAAGGCCCAGCTCCTTGTAACATCTGACATACATGATGTCACAAGAGCTGCCTTGATCTATTAGGATGCGTTTCACTTGGCACTCCCCAACCTGGAGGGATACTACCAAAGCATCATTATGGGGATGTTGGATCAATTCCAGGTCGGCTTCGGTAAAGGCTATTATCGGCCCTTGGCATTCTTCTGGCCGATGTCTCTTCTCCCCGACTTGGCAGACATGCTGTAAATGTCTTACCCTCTGGGTCTTCCCTCTGACTTCGTTTTCGTTGACCCTTGAGTGGATCACATTAACCACCCTTGGTCCTCCTGCTTATGGTAGTTATGCTGGGGGAGGGGGTGCTGCTGGTGCTTGAGGCAACCTTGCCTGTTCTTTCCTTGTCCTGGCTTCATCGACCAGGTCCCTCAGAAGGCCTTGTCTCACCATGTCACGACCCAAACCCGGCCCTATGGGTTTAGCACCGTAACCGGCCAGTAATCCGGGATTACCGAAGGCCTGCAGAACAGTAGTACAGTAAAACAGAGTACAGGGCCTGGCGGAAGCCAAAACAGTAAATAAACAATGCCCAATGAGCTGCGACAGTCTATATGAAAAGATTGTTCATACCTTACTACGTAAACAGTACAGAACAGTATGCACAATATCTACAATCATTCAGACTAGGGACTTAATCCCTGGGTAACAGTATGGTAAACATTCAGTCTATACAAAACAGTGAAACAGTACAAAAGGTGGAAATTCTAAAACACCCCTAAGCCTTAACAGTTAGGCTCGGAACCTCGCAGTGAGGCACATAGGCTGGCTTGACAAAACTGGAGTAGCCCTGACGCTCCTAGCTGCGGTCTGGTGTCTGAACACCTACATATATATATGAGCAGTGAGCTAAAGCCCAGTGAATAACATAAGGCGTAAAGAGGTTTAGAATGAATGTCCTTACGGTAATGAAAACAGTTCAATTGAATCAGTATTTCAGTTGTTCAGTACAGTAAACAGTCATATGTGGTACATCCATTAGCATAACAGTAACAGTAGGTCTTGAAAGACCGAACAGTAATGATGGCCATCAGTCAGTAAACAGTAGTGGCTCCACGAGGAAACCGACAGAGATCTCTGTAACAGTAACAGTAACAGTAAACAGTAGATACTAAGGATGCCACAGTACAGTTCAGAAATAAAGGACATACATTCATTCAGTAAAATCCAGTTCAGTAAACAGTTCAGTTCAGTATTCAAAAGATAATCAGTTGAACATATCTTTACACAATTGTTACTCACAGAGTTCTGGGCTACAAGAAATGCAAGTTTCGACGAGTGCGACTCAATCGCGACCTCCGGTGCTACACAGTTGGGAAATATCATAATTTAATCCCTAATTTGCCTTGGTGTGTTCTACATCTATATCCTCATTAAGATGTCTTAAACTAGGCCTAAGAATGCCTAGAATGGGATGAGGATGCAAAGATGTACATTTAAAAGCATTTTCAGAAAAACAGAGTCCCGCTCGAGCTCAGGTTTCCCCGCTCGAGCGGACATGCAACAAAGGTCCACGCTCGAGCGTAAACTTTCTCGCTCGAGCGTACTATAAAAGTACTGGATGGGTGAAATCTCCGCTCGACGCTCGCTCGAGCTTGAGTCATGACTCCGCTCGAGCGCCCAATACTCCGCTCGAGCGGACTGTAAAACAATGCAAGATGCTGGAAGCTCGATTTTCCCGCTCGAGCGTTACTTACCCCGCTCGAGCGGACGACTGAAATCTGGAAATCCCAGATTCGAGCTCCAGGTTCAAAACCAAGTTGCCAACAACTCAAAACCGATCCTCTTGGGCTCATTTTCTGGAAATCTCTTATAAACTCATGGAATAACATGATTCAAAACTCAATTTGAGAAATCAAAGCCCAAGGGTGTTTAATTCAAACCCAATTTCAAGCCATTTTCCAAGAACAATATGAACATGCGAACATGCATGATCTTAAATCATTTTCAAGGCTTTAATGCTGTTTCAAAAGAGCTCAAACCTTCAAAAACAAGATGAACTCATGGGGTACCACAAAATTATGAACATGCATGTAACATTTTGCCATGAGCTCAACTCAAAATCCAACAATACTAACATGCATGCAAAGATTGAGCTTCAATTCACCATTAATGACCCAAATCATGACTTAGCTCTACAATCCAACATGGACCATGCAACAATCAACTCAAAACATGAACAAGAAGACAATGGAGCTACCTTTTGTCTTGTAGTTCAAGAAGGGAGCTCAAAAATGCAGTCTCTTCAACGATTTCTTCAATTACCAAGCAATTCACAAGATGAAACTCAATCTCTCTCTCTCTCCCTCTCTTGGTCGGTTAAGCACAAGAAATGAGCTGAGCAAATGTTTGATCTAGGTGTAATGAGGCTCAAATATGTTATATCGAGTGGGCCACTAAGGGTGGCAATTAGGTAATTACGGCAAACTTTGCAATTAACTCATTTTAATCTAATTTAATCATACCTAATCAGTTTCCAGGTAAATACACCATAAAATCACATTAATCATGACGATCATAAAACATTAATCAATTCCGGATTCGGCCGCCGATAAGGCCTTCAATTAGCAGTTTAAACATATAAGCATGAACAGATAATCATACAGTCAAACAGACAGAATGCAATTTAACTAACATATATTCAGTCAATTCGATTCCAGTTTCAGTCAGTCGGTTCAGTACCTTAGGCAGTTCAATTATCAATCAGTTATCAATCATTATCAGTTCCGTTTAACAGTGATTGGTGATTATCGGTAATCAATCCGTCATAAATCAGTAAACAGTATGAGGGTTGTTACACACCAGGTCCTCCAAGTATGCTTTCAGGGCTCTGCAACCTTGCGTTGGGTGCCCTTCTTCATTGTGGTAGGCACAACGCCTGCCAACATTCCTTCCCATGAATTCCCCTGGTGCTCTCGCCGAAGCCCTGAAGTATGGTTGGTTGCGAATTTGATCTAGAATTTTATGGATTGGGATTCGGAATACCGTCGTTACCGCCTGTTTACTCCTCAACTCTGTTTCTTGTTTGGTCTGCCCATTGTTGCCTCGGCTTCGCTTCGGCGAACCGTTTCCTTTTTCTTGCTTTATCTCTTTGTTTCCCGATGTATCTTCTTCGGCCCTGGCGTATTTCTCAATTCTTGCCATGAGCTCTTCCATGTTTTTTGGCAATGTTTTTGCCAAAGACTTCCGTAGTGGGCAGTCATCTTTCAGGCCGTTCTTGAAAGATACGACTGCTACCTCCTGGTTGCATTCGGGTATTCGGTTGAACACCTCGTAGTACCTCTTCGCATAGGCCCTGAGGCCTTCTTCCTTGGTGATTCTTAGAGCCATCAAAGCATCAACCCTCAAGGGTTGCAGCTTGTTGGTCACGAACCTGGCCACAAACATCTCGGCCAGGCCTTCCCATGTCTTTATGCTTCCTTTTGTATTTATGGAACCAATCAGATGCAATTTCCCCAAAGGATGAGGGGAATACTTTGCAGAGCAACGGCTCGTTTTCGCTATATAATGCCATCGAATTCAGGTATAGCCCAACATGAAAGTTTGGATCTGACTTACCATCATAGATTTGAAACCTCGGCATACTGAATCTCTTGGGTGGTTCGAATTTGTCCAGTTCCACCGAGAAGGCTGTCTTCGGTTTTACTGGGGAGTTTACCTCGGCTTCAGCATTCTGCTGCCTCCTTTTGAGGTAGTCCCTCAAGTCTTCTTTGCTCCTCTCTGGAGCCCGGCTATCTTTGGATTTTAATCTTTTTGGTACACTGCTTTCGGCCTCGTGGTGGGTCCGTTTGGATCTTTCTCCATGGGTTGTGTCAAAGTGGAGTACTTGCCCCTGAACATGTTGATGTTCTTTGGGCTCTGGATTCTTCCTGTGGTGTGTCCTTCGGGACTCTTCTTGCCTCGGCTTTTCTCGTCCGACTTCCCTGGAAGGTTGGTGAGAGTGCCTTCCGCTCCTGGTATGCTGGGGGACTTCGGGGATTGTTTTTCTTCCGCCCTTCTGGGTGTTGGTTGCTGGCATCGGTGTATCTTGCAGTGGGTATGGCGGCTGCATAACATTATTCTGCATCATAAAGTTGACGACTGACTGAAGGTCTGCCAACTTGTTCGCCAATTCTTTTACTTCCTCATCCCTCCGTAGGCACTTGTCCCTCCAAACCTGGAGGTTATCTTCATTGTAGTACTTTCCTTGGTTTGTCCTTCTTGATGTGTCGCCTTCCGGGATGATGTCGTTCTCTCTGTGACCTTGGTCACGGGCCTCTGTATTGTGGTTGTCTCCTTCAATGTCAAGGTCAATTGGTCTGCTACTCCCGGCGGGAGCGTCATCCCCAATTTTTTCCTGCTGTCCGTTACTGGCCATCTATTCTTCCTTCGTTCCCACAGACGGCGCCAAATTGTGTGGGTGAAAATCTGACCACACTGCCCGTTTAGTGATCAACTGGAGAGCACATGCAGAATAGATGGCTTCGGTAACCTGTAATAGAAAGAAAAAGCTCCGGCAGTGGTTCTTCCACCCGGGGGCACTCCGACGATCAAGTCAGTATATCTCTCAAAGATAAATCAAGTACTAAACGTAATACTCAAAACATAAATTGCATACCTTAGACCCACGGGGGTGCCTCTCTTTTATAATATACTCAATCCAAGTCCTTTGAGAAGTATGACTTCTAAGAATTCCAATTCGGTGTTTACTTCGGACTCTTTAAGAGATAAAGATAAACTCCCTAGGAGCCTTATCCTTATCTTGGTTAAGTCCCCTCTTCGTCTTAGGACTCTTGTCTCTTATCTGTTTATCTCGGATTCCGATATCTTCGGAGATAACCCCGGCAATACCGAGATCACCTCGGCCTAACTACCACGACATGTGGCACCTCGGCTGACACGTCGGCGTCACCATGCCACTTGTTGGTATTCAGAAAATACATCCCCACAGAAGTTGATAAACAGAAATAAATAAATAAAATAATATTCTATTAATTTTTAGATAATCAAAAAAGAAAAGAATTTACATCACAATATTTAATAGCATGGCAATCTATTTAACCTTATAAAGGTTGAACTTCTTTCATATTGAGATTTCAACATGACAGAACTTAAGGGGCCAGTAGAGCTCACCACGAGTCTCGTTTCGATAATCTGAATTGTTTATTTTATAGGACTCTCAATGTATATTATCTATGAAAAAATTTAAGACGATTCGATAATTGTAACTTTTCATTTTATCATATTTGTCTCTAAAAAAATGGATGGTTTATTTCAAAAATGTATTTGTCGTCTATTTTTCATAGACAAATATGATAAAATGAAAAAGTTATGATTATTGAATCTAACTAATTTGTTTTATGAATAATATACATTGAGAGTCCTATAAAATAAACGGTTCTGATTATCGAAACGGAACTTTTGGTGAGCCCTATAGGCTCCTCAAGAGAAGCTCAACTCTTTGATCTATGGACAACATCGTTGTGCTAAAACCTTTTTTCAATTTATATTTCAACTTTACAAAGAATGAGCAAAAAATTATACCACTTATTTTGATATAAAATTATATATATCTATCTATATTATTAATAAAGAGAATACATTAGTTGGTATTATGAAATCATTCTCCACTTTAAAGTCAAGTGCATCCTTCACTTTAATGCAATGTTTAAATAACCGGACTGTACTAACCGGTTTAACCGGTAGAACTAGTAACCGGACCTAGTTCTGATCCGAATGAGCCATAAAAGTCGACCTAGGCCAAAAACCAGTCTTGTTTGCAAAAATTGGAAAAACCAGTGGTTCAACTTACAACTAGTGAATCGATCTCGGTTTTTGATCAACCTGCCGGTTGGAAAATTTTGCTTGCGTTTGGTTCTTTGTTGGAATTATTATTCTAATAAAAAAATTTTAAAACTCATAACTAAACACACAACTCAAAACTAATCAAAATTCAATTCAAAAATTATTTTCAAAACTCATAATAACTAATCACACAACTCAAAACTCTTTTTAAAATTCAAAACCAAACTTTTTTCAAAACTCTATTTTAAAAATTCAAAAAATATTTTTTTTATTTTCTTTAAAAATTATTTTTAGAATCATGATTTGAGTGTGGAGTCTTATTTTGAGTTATGAGTTTTGTTTGGTTATAAGTTTTGAAAAGAGTTTTGAGTTGTATTTTTAAATTTTTTAGATTTACTTTTTTTTAAATATTTTAAAATTTTATTAATTTTATTTTTTCAGGGTAAATATTTTATATTTTAAATATTCATTTATTTATTTTAATGTGCATTATATTTCATACATTTGGGTGCTGTAATTTTTTTAAATGTTTTAAATATTAAAACTTTTTATTTTTTTATTTTAAATATTTTATTTTATTTTATAAATATTGTTTTAAATATTTTAATTTTTTTGTTATGTGTTTGGTTACGATTTGAGTGTAGAGTTTTGAAAGTAGTGTGGAGTTTCGAATTATGTGTTTAGTTATGAGTTTTAAAAATAGTTTTTGAATTGAGTTTTAAGTTATATATTTAGTTACGATTTAAGTGTGGAATTATGTTTTGAGTTTAAAATATTAAATTTAAAAAAATTGAATATTTACAAAATAAAATAAAATATTTAAAATAAAAGTATTTAAATAAAAATTATATATTTAAAACAAAAAATAAAATTTTCTTAAACATTTTTTAATATTTAAAAAAATAAAATCCAAAAAATTTTAAAATATAACTCAAAAACTCAAAACTCAAAACTCAAAATACAATTCAAAATTCTTTTCAAAACTCATAAACAAACAAATTTTCTTTTCTCAAAACTCAATTCACAATTCCACACTTAAATCACAATTGCACAGTCAAATAATAATTCCAAAATTAAACCAAACGGAGCCTTGTTTTATATATATATATATATAAAGATTTTGACTAAAAACTGTTATTTCAAGAGTCTCCTCTTATGAGGAAGAGTCTCATTGAAAACTTGAAGAGATTATGAAAGTCTATTCCTATTTATAAAAAAAAAAAATTTCAAAGAGAACCTAAAAATTATATGTGGGTTTCAATCAAATTGTTCGAATCATATTTGATTAGAAGGAGAGTTGAAAATTTCATTTACCTCCAAAATTAAATCTAACATTCAATCAATTTGTTTGGAATGAATGTTAAATTTTTTTTAATTACTAAATTATTTGATGAAAATTTAAGTGCTAACTAAAAATAAATTGTTTGATATGTATAAAATCAAATTTAAAATCTATTATTTTCAAATTGTATATTTTAATTTTTATATTGTGATGGTGGTAGTGGTGGTGGTGGTAGTGGCGACGGCGACGACGACGGCAGTGGCATGGTGGTGCTGATGGTAGCAGTAGTGATTGTAGAGGTAATAAATTGATGATAGTATTTATGGAAACAATAACAATAGTGATGCAATAAATAATATACACACATATATATATATATATATATATATAAACAACTTTAATAAACTAAAAAATAAAAAAAGACAAAAAGGAAGAAAAAAATTCTTTCCTAAAATCGGACATGGGGTCATTGCTATGCCTGTGCCTCAATTTGAAGTGTATTATGGACTTATTTTTATAATTCAAACCGTCATTTTGTAGGGTTTGTTGAGTACTTCATTCCTACCAAAAATCATATTAATCGGATATCAATATCGATAACCAAAAAAAATAAATAATAAGTTTTTCTTTTGACAAATGACATAAAAAATATACAATTTGATCATATAATTATTGATATCCAATTAATATAATTTTTGATAAATATGAAATACTTAACAAACCTTACAAATGAACGGTTCAGATCATAAAAATAAACTAATAATATATCTCAAATTAAAACAGAACAGTCAGTGTTGTGCCTAACCTCATTTCCCCTAAAATCCCTATAAATAAACCCCTTCCATTTTTCAGACTTCTTTGCCTCTCTCCAACCTACCTTCTCTGAACCACCACCTTCTCTGAACCCCCCCAAACCATGGCAACACAGCTAGCTATTGCATATCAACATGGCGGTTACAACCACAACAGCACCACCAGCAGGCTCCTCAACTCCATCTTCATGACGACCGTGAACACAGCAGCGAAAACCCTCGTGGCGGTGGCATCAAGGACGAGGGCGGAGCACACCGAGCGGTGGCGGCCGGCGGACCACATGAGGTTCATGGTCATGCTCATGACTTGGTTTTCTGTTTGGGTTCTTAGGGTTTTGATGGATCACTTCCCTTGTTCATCAATATTCCGATCAAATTATCTACTTCAAGGGTACTCCTCCACCGTTGGATCGTTCGACTTTCCACCGCTACCATCTTCGGCATTGACTCCTTCTTCTTCATTGGATTTGGTGTTGCACGATGGCTTTGATGGTCCTTCTGTTCAAGCCCTAGGTCGATCTATCACACATGTAAGTGTTGTCTTTTTTGTTAACTAACTTCCAAGAATAATATATAAATAAAAAAATATACATATTAAAATTTATTAAAATATAAAATATCATTGTTACACGACATTAGTGAATAAAAATTCATGTTTGGTTTGTTTGCGAAGTTCAAAAAAAAATTTAAAAAATTAATCTAGTGAATAAAAAACACTTGAAGTTCTCATGATTTTTCACTTTTTTAATGTTAATTTTTACCAAAGTTAATTTTTGTTTTTATTTAATTATAGAGATGTTTTCGTCACATCATTTTGTGAATTGATTATATATAAAAATTTGGTAAAATTTTTTATTTGGGTTCATTTCTCGAAATCTATTGTTTGAAGATTTTATTTTAAATTTTTTAAAAATAGTTTGTTGAAAAAAATACTTATTGTTTTCAAATAATTTTTTTTAGACGAGAACATTTTTTTAATATTTATTTTTATGAAGTTAATTTTTATTTAAAAGGGTGCACTCACAAATTATATTGGAGGACATTATGGTAATTAGGGGAGGAGTAATGATTGTATACACCTGTCGTACTTAATTCCAAATGTTCCTTCTTTAGTTTGACACGTGTTGCATGTTGGGTTTGTCGGAAGCGAGGAAAACATTCACATTTTTGTTTTTGTTTTTTTGTTTTTTAAGTTTTTGTTTTTTTGTTTTTTAAGTTTTTGTTTTGTTTTTATATTTTTATTGTTATAAATTATAATTTGGTCGGATGCAGAACATTCTTATTCCTTGAGTAACCCCATCTTGATGGAGGTGTCACAATTCTTTAAGCATAAATTTTTTTATTCATAGACTATTATTTTGATGATTTATATATATATATATATATATTTTAAAGAAATTAGACTTAAATATATAGTTTGTTCATTTCGATTTCTTTTAGTTTAACCAAAAAAGTATGTTTAGTGGAGTTGTTTTTTTAAAAAACTTTCGAAAAAAATTAAAATTATTTATAAAAAAAAATAAATTTTAAAATTTAAAGTTATTTTTACCCCAAAAAGCATCATATGAAAATAATAAATTTTCTTTCTTTTTTTAAACTAATTTTTGAAATTCTGAAAATTCAACCGAACAAAAAATATCAAATTTGGATATCATTGAGGTGTCACCTTTCAACTCATAATAATTTATTGGTGAGGCATAAGATTGTATATAAAATTTAGTACCAAAAATTGTAGTCTTGCTTGTCATAAAATTGTATTCATAGTTTTTTTTTAAAATTTTTTTTAATATGTTTTTATAAGCTTGAACAATCATTATAGATAGAAAATAAATACCAAATAACTATTTTTGTTATCTATTTGTTTATTTTATTCCTCCAACTTAGGCATTATTTGACATCCTAGTGTATTATTTTTATTTATTTTTATCTTTTTTTAGTCATATCACCTTTCTATTTTTTTTATACATTTTTTTTTAAAAGTCAAAAAATATACTCCCTCTGTCCCAACATAATTGTCCCTTTTGGGAAATCTAAATTTTTTTGGTAGTACAATTATTGCACTTTAAAAAAATTAATTTTTCAAAATTACTCTTTGATAGTACATTTTTTGATAAATATCAATATCATAATTGTATTTTTTATATTGTTAATGAATTTAAAAGAATGGCAAAATGAAAATTTTATATTATTTTTGTATTTAATTTTTGAAAAGAAACTAATATTTTAGGACAATAAAAAATAAAATAAAAGACTAATATTTTAAAACAAAAAAAATATTTATTTAGATCATTCCAAATATCCTTCCACTTGTAATAATTTATTTATTTATTTTTCCTTCATCTCTAAGCTACTCTTTTGGTTTTTTTCCTTCTAATTAGAGTGTCAATTCGGTTTGAAACTTCAGGCAAGATTTTATGCGTCACGGTGTCTATACATCCAACACGCCACGTGGCACTAGGGAAGCATTTTTTTTACATGCAGACAGTTAATCATTTTTGGCACATCAGGCTACCACGTGTCATACTCGGTAGTTATTTTTGCTTCAGCAATAATTGAAATCTAATCGAGTACTAATGATATGATAAAGAGAAAATCAATAAATAAATAAATTAAGATCAAAATTACATTACAATAGATGAGGTCCACTGTCAACTCATTAGAGATGACTTTAAAACTCAAGAATTAGAATTCCAAAGCATTTTTATTTTTATTTTGATGTAGATCATGTAAAGAGATTAGCGGTTATCTTTGGTTTTCTTTTTAAATTTTATTTTTTGAATTTTTTTAAAAATTAATTTGGTAATTTTTTTTTTTAAAGTCACTATTTTTTTTAATGATTTTCTCATTTTGAGATAAAAATAATATTAAAAATTTAAAAATATTTTTTTTACGGTTTAGTTTTACCAAACTAGCTTGTAATTTTTAAAAAAAATTCAAAAGAAATTCTGAAAATTAAAGTATACAAAGTCATAATTTTGATGAAAATGTTAGACATTTTAAAAACTATTTATTGAAAATTATACGCAATATTTACATATGTGTGAGTTTCATATGGTGAGAGCCCCACGTCATATTGTTTAAATTTTTTGATAATTCTTTTAGGATATCTAGCATTGTTCAATTCAGGTGAGATTCACACATGTATTAATGTATTGCACATTATATAAATTGTGTTTGATTTCGTAATTGAATTATATATGTACGCAATATTTTTGAAAGAAAAATACAAGTGATAGTCTTTCAAGGCGTCAAACATCATCGATATATACATAAAAAAAAACATATTAAAATTTATAAAAATAACAAAAATATTTTTAAAATGGGTAAAAGATGTATTGAGCTTTTAAATTTTTTGACATTTTGTTCCTCTTAATGATAGTTTAATAGGTTGTCATCCACATGATTAATTGAAAATACTTATTTGACAGATGTAATATGTTTTTGAATTTCTGATTGAGAACGAATTTGTGAATGGAAATAAATTAAATTTTGTTTATATGTATTTTTCTTTCCAAATCTTTTGATAAATTCAGAATTTAAAAATTGCGTAAGTGATGGAATTTTAGAATTTAACATAGAATCCAATCCACCAAAATAAAAGTGAGAAATATTTTTTTTAAAAGAGAATGCTTTGTCTTTAGTTCCAGTTTGAACTAGACCAAGTAGTTCAAGCATCTAATAGATTGCGATAAAACAGTATTTTAGGGCAAACAAAAGCTTAGAATTTTTCTACTAACTCCTGCTCAAACATTTTTTTGGCTCAAGTCTATACGAATTTAATATTAATCGTGAGTCAATTGAGTAATCTAGTTTTTTATTTAACATAAAATTGTGACATTGGATTATTGCAACATGCCAATCAAAATTTAAACCGAAAACAAGTCAATTAAATTAAAATTTTATTAATTTGTAAAACGTTATTGTTCGTGTAAAATAAATTGATGTATATTATTGATTGATTTGTATCTGTATATTACAATTCCTATATATATAGAGGAGAAGATGGTAGTAGGTGTAGGTGGTAGTGGAGGTGGTAGGTGGAGTGAGTGGTAGTGGAGGTGGTAGGTGGGTGGTAGTTTACATTTTACAATTTACATTTTACATTAACAGCCCCCCTCAAACTCAAGGAGGATAGGTACTAGCCAACTTGAGTTTGGAGAGAGTAACAAAACAGAAAAATAGGCTGACAATTAAAAATGGGATAGGAGACACTGTATGGTCGTGTCGGACCGTTGTAGCAGACAGTTTACGGGGTCATGTCGGACCGTTGTAGAAGACAGTTTACGGGGTCATGTCGAACCATTGTAGCAGAGGTTGTGGTGGTGCACCAAGGGGGCGACTTAGGGAGTGCGCCATGAGCGACTTATACATGATACTGTGTCACTGTATGAGTGTGTATATAGGCTGCCCAAAAGATATACATGTAGATAGATATATCGCGCCCTCAAAAGGTGTGCCCAATCTTTCAAAAGGCGTGCCATCAAAAGGCGCGCCCAGTTTGTCGTCGAGCGCCGAGCGACGCATGATGCGCGTGTCTGCCTTGGCTATTTAACCAAGACGAAGGCTGAGGCTGAGGCAGAGACTGAGACAAAAAACTGAGAGAAACATCTGAAAAACTCTTCGTGTTCTGAGAGAGAAACTCTGTAATATTCTGTAACACTCTGTTGCCCAGAAAATGGCCTCGTCTTCCCGTGGTTTGCTCACTCTCTTTCCCGACTTCAACGAGTCAACAAGAGAGATAACTGATGCAGTGGCCCGTGAACCGCAACCAAGCGCCTCTGGTTTGGCGCCATTGAGCTTTTCGATGCGGTCTGTGGAGCAAAAAATGGCAGTGCAAACTGATATTGAGGCCAATCAGTATACTTTGAAGTCATGTGTGGAGACCATGACGGCGGTCACAAACCTGTCGCACCGGCTGCAGAGTAGGACAAATGAGGTGCAGCAGTTAAACGCCCAACTGGCTCTGCTCCAGCGCATGTATAAGGATGCGCGAGCAGAGATAAGTGTACTAAAAGCGAAAAACAAGGAGCTGAAGCGGAAGGCCACCGTGATGTTCCGATTTGGAGATCCGCCATATGCTGCAGTGGAGGAGCAGCGGGGAGTTGTGATCGTACCCAATGGAGTGGGAAACACTGAGGCAACACCGGCAAGGGCCTCGCAGGACGGAGGCAAGAAGAAGAGACCGGCGGCAGAGTAGAGAAGAAAAATCCCGCCTGTGGATGTGGTTGTTTGGGTGTTGTATGTTTGTTGTTTTTGTTTTTGTTTTTGTTTTTATTTTTTTTTGTGGTTGATTGTTATAGATTTGTTATTGTTGTTGTTGTTGATGATGATGATGATGACGATGATGATGAATGTTGTTAATGATAAAACAGATAATAGCATTGATAAGTTCTGTTCAAAATTTGAACAGATAGTGGCATGGTGATTTCAATGACAAATGTTTGAATAGATAAAAAATCAACAAATAGAATCAGGAAAAAAAAAACTGTATAGGTAATAAAACTTTGACAGATAGATTTAAATAGATAAGCAAAAAAAGTGTGAGAGAGTGTGTGTGAGTAATATATTATAATAAAAAATAAAAAAAATAAAAAAAAGATATATATATATATATATATATATGGGGCAGTGGAGAAGAGGGGTGTTAAAAATAAAAAAGGGGTATGAGTGTGCAAAAGGTGGTGTGAAGTGTGTGTCCTCTCTCTCTAAACCGTGTGTGTGTTGTGTGGATGTTGATAGATTAATAAAATATGAGAGAGTCGGTGGAATAAAGGAAGGGGAATGATGGATATGATTAAAGTGGATCTGATGGAGAGAAAGGACCAAAGAGAGAGAGGGAGTGGGTTGAAAAAAATGTTGGTACAACCCATCAGTGCATGAAAGTCCATAGTAATAATGGTGGGGTTGTTGAACTTCATCCAATGGTGGTACATGCTGTCTAAGCTTAGAGCCATTGCTTCTCTCTCATGGGTTCTGATCACTTCATCACGTTGGGTCGCAGAACATGGGATTTCTGGCGGTTAGATCAGCCGGAGATCGATTGGGGATCCAGCTTCATCAACATGGACCAGAACCGGTCCAGCCTCTTCTGCTTCGTCGGCGGCGCTTGAGCCGACTTCAAGAATAACTTCAGAGCACTGTTACTGAACCAGTGCGGGAACGAGTCGGACTCGTGCAGACTCATCGACTGTGGTAAGACCGAGTGCGCCGTGGGCCGGACGCCGAGCCTGGAAACGTTTCTCGGCTTGGACTTCTGTTTGCAGCCGAGAGGAGACAGCTACACGAAGAGGTCCGTGTTCGATTGCATGCTCGCCGGTTCGATCCCGGTTTTTTTCTGGTTCCGGACCGCTTACGACCAGTACGAGTGGTTCTTGCCGGGTGAACCGGAGAGTTACTCGGTTTTTATCGACCGTCGCCATGTGAGGAATGGGTTGTCGATAAAGAAAGTGCTGGAGCAGTACAGTAGAGAGGAGGTGAGGAAGATGAGAGAGAAGGTGATAGAGCTTATACCCAAGTTTGTGTATGCGAAGCCCAGTTTTGACATTTTGTTCCTCTTAATGATAGTTTAATAGGTTGTCATCAACATGATTAATTGAAAATACTTATTTGACAGATGTAATATGTTTTTGAATCTCTGATTGAGAACGAACTTGTGAATGGAAATAAATTAAATTTTGTTTATAAGTATTTTTCTTTCCAAATCTTGTGATAAATTCAGAATTTAAAAATTGCATAGTGATGGAATTTTAGAATTTAACATAGAATCCAATCCACCAAAATAAAAGTGAGAAATATTTTTTTAAAAAGAGAATGTTTTGTCTTTAGTTCCAGTTTGAACTAGACCAAGTAGTTCAAGCATCTAATAGATTGCGATAAAACAGTATTTTATGGCAAACAAAAGCTTAGAATTTTTCTACTAACTCCTACTCAAACATTTTTTTGGCTCAAGTCTATACGAATTTAATATTAATCATAAGTCAATCGACTAATCTAGTTCTTTATTTAACATAAAATTGTGACATTGGATTATTACAACATGCCAATCAAAATTTAAACTGAAAACAAGTCAATTAATTAAAATTTTATTAATTCGTATAACGTTATTGTTCGATTCATAATTATACTCTTCACATTATATTTAGCACATTCCCATTGGCATTTGTAGATATTTGCATTGTTAAATGAAATGCCAGCGTCGTCGAGAAAGTACCAGTTCGCAGTGGCTATGGCCGACAAGATCGTGGACGAGAATTCGAGGAACGGCCACGTGGAGCTCTTGCAGATCAATCGTGTGGCTCTCGGTTCCGCATTCGCGCGTACGCTAGGCCTCCTCTACCGCTCCCTCAAAACCAAACAATCCGTAAATTATGGCGGTGGCGCGTGGACTTCCACCATCGTACGCGCACTTCCACTCGGCTCCTACGTGGCGCCTTACTTGAAGGGTTTAGGGTTTTGCGTCAGCGCAATTTACTCTACCGTGGCCGGTGGCGGCCAATCGGAGAAGCGGCGGAGGGCGGCGGCGGACGGTGAAGATAGCACCGCCGTGGTGGCGGAGAAGTACGCGCAAGAGCTGCTGTGGATAACCAATAAGCTGAGGGTGTGTGGGGCCGTGGATGAAGCTGTGATGCAGTGGAGCCTAGCCTCGGGTCTAGCAGCTCTCTCTCTTACAGCCAATCCGAGGGTTCAAGGTTCCATTGTCAAAATCTCATGTGAGTGACCAATCTATTTCTCTTACTTTCTCATAATAAATTTTAGGTAAATTATATTTTACTTAATTTTTTTTAATTCACTCGATTTTCACTCTAAATATTTGATTGCGCATATGAGTTAACTTTATTTAATTCAATATTTATTTTCTGTCAAAAATCTAAAGGACAATATGAATTGGACTAAATTTATACAAAACTAAAATTCAAATTCAAATTTAGTCAATTGAAAGTCTAGCAATCAAAATGTATGGACTACTAATATAATTTGCTCTAAATTTTATTTTCCTTTCAAAAGTATCAACAAGTCCTAGAATTTTTAAAAAAACACTTTTTAATTTAAAAAAAAATGTTCAATTAGTTTTTTAATTTAATGAAATTCTCATCTAACTTTCTTATAATATAATTACACTATGATTTATATACTAAAATAGATAGAAAAATAATGACATGAAAGTAAATAATTTGTTTATCAGATTTTTTTTTTTTTTTTGAAATATCTAATCCTAACTGAAAATTAATATTATAAATACTAAATTTAACATCACATTGTTTTTTTGGTCTAAACATCAAAATAATATAGCTATGAAAATTTGGATTATTAGACCTAAATATTAGCTTTTTGTTTTTTGTTCTTCTTGAACAGGTATATATGCTCATGGTATGCCATTAGAAAAATAATGACATGAAAATAGATAGTAAATAATTTGTTTATCAGATTTTTTTTTTTTTTTTGAAATATCTAATCCTAAGTGAAAATTAATATTATAAATACTAAATTTAACATCACATTGTTTTTTTGGTCTAAACATCAAAATAATATAGCTATGAAAATTTGGATTATTAGACCTAAATATTAGCTTTTTGTTTTTTGTTCTTCTTGAACAGGTATATATGCTCATGGTATGCCATGCTAATGTGATTAGAAAAAGAGAAAAACAATTATTTTTTTCTATGGAATTATGTCTTTTATCAATGCCTATCGTTTTATAAAAAGAAAATTTGTTTTTATCAATAATTTTCATATATTTTATCATTTTGAAATAAAAGATTCGACGCTTTAGCTCAAAATTTCAAAAATATCAATATTAGAATGTTTTTATTTGTGTATAATTGTCTGTCTAATATTTTCTCGACATTTTTGGCATGTAACTTATTAATTAACCATCAATTTTTATCAAAATAAGTTTGGGAATACATAAACTAGTCATAAAATCAGACACAAAATGTATATAGATAGACAAATTTTTCTAGAAGTGGGTCTCGTTAACAAATTTTATAAAATTTTACTCATTTTTGTATATTTTATGTTCTATTTTGTATTTAGTTTACGTGTTTTTAACACAACTATTCATGTCATATGCAGCTATACTTTTTGGAGAGCTTACCAGAGGAAACCTAGATATTCCAAGCCAAGTAAAGTTCAAGCTGCTAGTGCTTTGGCTTCCATTGTTTTGTTATGCAGACAATGGCCTTGCATATCCAGTCTTGACAGGCACTGAAAAGGTGGAGACTGAGAGAGCAATAGATGAAGTGATCTCAAGCTTGCCTGTAGTGGATCAAGAAGTGGTCCTCACAAATTGGCTACAAGACTTTGCGATTTCGCCCTCTGAATGGCCTAACCTGCAAATATCATACGATCGGTGGTGCCAGTCAACTCGCAAACTTGTCCCATGAACTCAACACTGGATGTCTTGATGGCCGCTTAGTCTATCTTTTACTATGTAGTGGCTAAGTTTCCATTGAAACATCTATGGTTTCTCATTCCATGTGTATGTACTTTGGAACCCTAATAAATGTTGTACCTAGATGGTGAGCATACTCACCCTATGGTTGCTTATCTAAATAAAGAAAAATGAGTGAGAGCACTAATTAGTGCTATCACTAATGATGTGGCAGTGGGCCTCACAAGGAATGATTTGATGTTTTGGCTTTTGTGTTATATTTTTTTTTCTTTTTTTATTGAGTATCATGTCATTAGTAATCTTTTTATAGCTCCAAAATTAGTGGTCTCTATCATTGTTGCTAAATAAAACCTGCCATGCGTACAATCTATCCATAAACTTACATGCATGTATATAATGTAATGTTATAGAAATAGAAGTTTCATTCAAAAAATTTATATAGAATTATGTGGTTTTTAGTCGTTATTTTATTTCAAACTAAAAGATACTTTGACTTAGACTTATATTCAATGTTTGGTTGAATTTAATTTTCTGAAAATTGATTTTTTTTAAAAATATTTTTAGTGTTTTTTATTTTTAGCGAATATTTTTAAAATTTTAAGTAATTTTTTTACTTTTTTAGATGCACCTTACTTAGATGTATCTAAATAATAAAATATTTATGAAAAAAATATTTTAAAAAACTAATAAATACAAAAAAATAAATGTAATTTTTTTTTTGTATTTTTGGTATTTAGGATTTTTTAAAATATTTTTTTTCACAAATATTATACTTTGAAGTGTATTTATGTTAAGTGTGTCTAAAAATTAAAAAAAAATTACTTAAAATATTAGAAAAATTAAGTAAAAATAAAAAAAATACAGAAAACAAAAATGTAGAATTTTCTGAAAAATAAATTCTAAAAATAGAAACCAAACAAATTAAAGTGTCAACTTGATTTCTGCTATAATTGTTGAGTTGTGTTGAAGGTTTTGTGTTGGTGTTTCACTATTCTGTCTAGAGCATCTCCAGTTGAGATGCCTAATCTTATAGGAGCAATTTCAAACAAATGGAAAGAATAAACAATTACAAATAAGTGAAAGAATAAAAAGTAACTACAAAGGGGAAGGAAACTTGAAAAACTTGGGTAACGTTTGGTTTAATTTTCAAAACTCAATTTTGTTTTTAAATCATTATTTGAATTTAAATTTATAATTAAATAAATTTTTAAAATACAATTCAAAATTATTTTCAAAACTCATTTCTTCTCTTTCTTTTTATATTTATTATTATTAATCAATCAATCAATTATTTTTTCTCTCATCTCTTCTCTCATATTCTCTCACATTCTATATATCAATCAATTAAAAAAAAAAAAGAGAGTACACATCATCCCCAAACAATTTTTAAAACTCATAATCAAATAAATTCTCTTTTCAAATCATAATTCAAAAGTTCAAAACTCAAAACACAACTCTACACTCAAATCACAATTTTAAAACTAAACCAAACGGATCTTTTGTTTTTGCAAACACTCATATATGCTTTATTAAAAAAATTAAACAAACAAGTCCCTTTCTCTTCCCTTGAATTTTTCAAAATGCCATTCCCCTTCCCCTGTTCCTCTTCTTTCCACAACTTCAAACCTCCACATACCCCCAAACCCTCCTCATTGCGACCCCAAACTACTTATCCAACTATCGCAAAAACGTTTTTAGTAAGTACAACTTGTGTTTGGGTTCAAGTGCAATACATTTTAGGTTCAGTGCAATGTCTACAACCTGTACAATTTGGACTTGCATTAAGAACATATGTTTTTGTATTTGTGCACATGTTATACTTGTACAAAACTTATTCATTTCACAGTACACAGGAGTAAAGGGTTCAAGGTGTTGGAAATTATGTCTTTATCGTTTTTATAGGCTTATTATGGGTCAATTTTGAGCCCAAATTTAAGTGAGACCCACAATGTTTTTTGAGTTGAATTTAAATAGGTGATGTGTTTCTTGCCACATGAAAAGTTACACGGGGCAAACAATTCGTCAAAACTATTTATGAGTGAATAGAAAGTTAACGTCGTTTTTGAATTCGTGAATGGAAAATTGAAGAGTCAAAAGTGGATTTCTTTTAAATGGTTGTCCCACATTGAAGTTTTAAGAAAGCTTGTGTGTATATATTTGAAACATACATTATTTTGACAAACATGAACTTTAGGTAATTTATATTTAATATACATTTGACTACCATTAGCAGAAGTTAATTTCTCATGACATTTTTTATAATATTTAGTAGGAAGTAATCCTTCTTGTATACAGTTTAAATCAGCACCAGTATCAATTAAAGCAATTAATTCTAATTCAAAACCTTCAACAACAATTTTAATTTTTGAATACCATTTTTGAATATAAATCTTATTGATTAGATTTAATCGTTTGTCTTCAAGATTATTAGATTGAGATTGATTATCAAATAAGAGTTGATCAGGATTAGTGTGATCAGAATCATGCTCAGAATTATTTTCTGATTCATGAGGAGAGATTTTGGGATTAGGTTGGAAATTATCGAGACTTTGATTAAGTTTTAGAGAAATAGTTTCATCTTCTAATTTTTTATCCTTATTCTGTAATTCTCGAATGGTTTGTTTAATTTGATTGATTTCAGATTGTAAATCTTGAAGTGTAATCTCTTTATTTTTGTTTTTAAATCGTTCTAAAGTTTTAGACAAACTAATAATAGGTTTGTTAATTTTAGTTTTATTGTCTGAATGAATTAATAAAGATTTTAATTTATCCATATATTTTTGTTTTAAATTGGGATCATCTAGCTTACTAATTAATTCAATTAAGGAAGATTCCTCTTGATTTTGTTTTGTCAGAACCGTAATTTGTTTAATTGGTTTACAACAGACATCATTACATCCTAATGTTATATTATTATCATCAGAATCAGTACTGGGTGAATGACTATCAGAAGAAGTTTCGGGATTATCAGACGAGGAATTACTAACAGATTGATTTAATTGAAAGATTTCAAATATTTGATTATTAGATTCGTCACTATTTGTAATTGATTAACCTTATCTTTTAATTTATGTTTTTCTTTGCACTTATTAGAATAATGGCCTTTTGTACCACAGTTATAACATGTAATATCTTTATTAGATTTAGATTTTGAATGTGATTTTTTGTAATGTTTCTTTTTGGGTTTAGTATAAAATTTATCATTGGATTTGGAGGGTGAATAATTCTTTTTGTATTTATTAGAATATTTGGATTTATATTTATGTGATTTCCTTTGAGAGGGTGCTACAGGAGGTAAACCATATTGTTCACAGAAATTTTCTAATTCATATTTAGCTTTGTGTTTATCTTTGGTGGCTTTTTGACTAAGTTTAAGATCAATACACATTTTTAATCCTTCTTTTTGAATAGTGCTAATTATATCACCATAGGTTAAATTATCATATTCAATAATACCAGTAGGTTGGCTAAGAACATCTCGAATTTTGTGAGCAAATAAACTAGGTAATCCATTGATAAATTTTTCTTTCCAAAATGATTTAGTACAGTCTTTTCTTAACATAACTCTAGAGGTAAAAACATCTTTATACCATCTAAAATCACTTAAGGTTGGACATGTAAGATTACTAAATTGATCATGTATGCGAGAATAAATATTAGTAGGGGTACCAATAAAATGTCTAACAATTGTATAGATTAGTGCATTAATGCCATCCAGGTGGCAACGGCCAATTGATTCATCAAAGATAGGCAAACCATTATCGTCAGTTTGATTAGCATAAATAACGGAGTCTCGTTGTTCTTCAGTTAAATATTTCTCCCACCAAGATTTGAGCATACCAGTGAAACCAGAGGTAATTAAAGTAACAATTTTAGGTTGAGTATATTGGGGATAATTGGAGAGATAACTATTAGAGACCATAGATAAATGATTTAACTTTTGGAGGATTTGATCTTCACTAAGACCATCAATATTCCATTCGTATAATTTTTTAGCAGAAACAGAAAATTGATTATTAAGGTTAGTTTCTTCAAATTGAAGATCAACAGGAGTAGGTCAAGAATACCAATTTTTTGTAGTTTGAGGATTAATTTTGGGATAATGAATCTTATTAAGATGAGAAGATTGAAATTGTTGAGCTAATTGATTTATGTCATCATCAGTGGTTTCAGTGTCTGAATGGGTAGAAACAATTTGAGTAGTAGGTTGTTGATTTAGAACAGTAAGACCTTTATCTTTAGAGGGTGATGCATTATCAGGAGTAGATAATTTAGTAAATAATTTTTCAATAGCTTTGATATTAGATTGATCATTGGTAACTAAACTAGTTCTTTTGGAACGATTACTAGGTAGATTAAGTAGAGGTGGATCTAAAGGTTGTTTAGTAGATGGGTTTTGAACAGATTCTAAATTGGTTTCTATTTTGTCTAATTGTTTACCAATGGTATTTAAACATTGATTAGTATAATTATTTTGTTCAATAACCTTTTTAATCTCATTATCATTTCCAGGTAATTTGAAAGGTGAAGCGGGGATTTCGGAACCTTGTTGATTAAGAATTATTTTCTCTAAAGGAGGATGACTAGAAGTAACAGAAGTAGTATCAGAAGTTTTCCATTTATGTTTGGTGATTGTATTAATCTTTTTTGTAATATTTGTCAACATATTCTAATAGAGGTAATTCAAAACCATATTCTACCATAAAATCATACCATTGTCGAGTAATTTTGGACATTTGAGCAGAATTATATTTAGCATAATAAGCATGTCGTTGTGATTTATTTTTAGAGGATTTAAATTCAATAAGTAATTTATCTAAATCAGGTTTAAAATCTCTTCTGATTGTCATCAATTGAGGATTAACTGGTGGTATAAATTCTTCGAAATCAGTTTGAGTTGGAGAGTTATTAGAAGCAATTTCTTCTTCTGGTAGATGTGTGTTCGTAGAATAAACAGGTTTACTGATTTGGGAGGAAGTAGTATTATCGATGCCCTTTAACTTATTAGTAGAAGGTTGACTAGTTTGACCAAGATAGATTTTACTATTTTTTCGAAATAAGGGAGTATTAAATATTTCATCTTCAGTTTCAATTTTAGTTGGAACGCTAGATGTACTATGTCTAGAGGATTGACTACGATTAAATTTTATTCGAACAGAACCATCATTAAATTGGTGAATATCTTGGATATCTTGAATGGAGGATTGTTGTTGATTATGTTTGTAATTTTCATTGACAGTAATCCATTGATCAGGTAAATCTACATTTTTCCATTCAATCATCTGAGGAACATTAATATGGGATTCTCCATCATTTCGATTACTTTGGATTAATAGAGTTTTATCTTTGGGACTCTTATGTAAAGCATGAACATTTAAATTAGTTTACATACATTTATAATGGACACGATATATTAATGCAATATTATGAACTTTGTCTTTCATGTTAGTAAATGAACCATGTAACTGAATATTTAATGTTAATGCAACTAAAATATGTGGATCTCGTAAACTAAGTGTAAAATCAGGAAAACAATTAAAATGTACTGGACCTTTATGAAGGCCAGTTTCCATCATTCCTATTAAACTATCATTATAATCAAGAAATCGAGTATCTCGTAAACATAATAAAACAGAGGTATTTTTATCGACTATGGTTAATGGATTAACACCAACTTGAATTAGACCAATATGCATAAAATTGTAGCCATTATTTAAATGTCTTTTAATTAATTTTGCATCAAATAATTGACAGGTTTCTCTAGGTTTTTCTAAAGCATAAACTTGTTCAATGGTTTTAACATGCAAAGTTATTTTAAAAACATTATGTATAAAAGTAGTTTTATAAATTTCTTTAATTGGCAATTTTGGTATATTCCATCCTGCATCAATTTTATCATTTTGTATTTCAACATCTTCTTCATTTATTACTAATCCTTGATTAGGTATTGAGGGCAAAGTTGTTAACCTAGAACTGACTGATGAGTTACTTCTAAATAATCGATTCATTGTTTGGTTTAATTAATCAGTTTTACAGATATCTTAATACATACCCTATTCTAGTCATGTTATCACAGACCAAAATGGTTTGAGTACAGACCCTATTCAGGGGACCCCTATGTCCTACACTGCCTAACCCTAAGGACTTACTCTGGACAGGGAACGAAAGTGGGTGACTTAAACCAGGTGGATAAACACAGATCGATCTCTTGGGTGATTAAGATGAACTGAAAATGCGATTAATCAAATAAACAACAGAATTGATTAATTGGAAGAAACAAAGCAGTTAGAAATAGGATACAACATAACGATGGCTCTGATAACGATGGCTCTTTTATACAATACTAAAAGTACTGGAATAGTTAATTGAAATATATATGATATTATAAAAATTATTAATTAATTTAATAATTTATTAATAAAATAAGTCATTTCTTATGTGATTAAAAAATTTAAAAAGCATAATTTAATTTTTAAAATTATAAAAAAAATAAGGAAAATTTACCTATAAATCTCATATTGAGGAATGGTGATCTGTTTAGTCCCAATGATTTTTTTATAGACTAATTAGTCCCATTAATTTTGGAAAGGTAGATTTAATATATTATTTAGAAATTAAATTTATGATTATACCCTTATTTCTATTATGTTTCATTCTTCTTCTTCTTTTTTTTTTCTTTTTTGTGCTAAAAATGTAAGATACACAATTTATGAGAATCAAATTTGAGATGAATTTCCATATAGGAATCTTATTTCAAAATAAGTACAAAAATGACATGAAATATGGAATTCTTTATACACTCAAAAAGGATGTGAGGTTTTTCAAACATTTCAAAATGAGTACAAAAACTCCTTAATAAGCTTTGACCAAATATATAATTTCAAACTGTAACACTCTGAAAAAAACTCCTTAGTATATTTTTTTTCCAAATGTAACACTCCAAAAAAATTTCTTAGTGTAACACTCCAATGTAACATACAAAAAAAACCATTTAGTGTACTTCTTCAAATCATTTCAAAAAGATATGTGATTCTTCAAACCATTCTAAAATGAGTACAAAAATTTCTTAGTAAATTTTGGACAAATGTATAATTTCAAACTGAGTGTTATGTTTGGAAAAAATATACTAAGGAGTTTTTTGGTATTTTTGTGTGTTGCATTGAAGTGTTACGTTTGGGAAGGTACACAATTTTATTATTATTATTTTTTTTTTTGTGTTACATTGAAATATTACGTTTGGAAAAAGTACACTAAGGAGTTTTTTTTAGTGTTACATTGTTACGTTTAGGAAAAGTACATTAATGTTGTGTTTGGTTAGGAAATTTGAGAAGGAATTTGGAAAAGAAAATGGAAAAGGTAGGAGTGTTATATTTGGAAAAAGTACACTAATTTTTTTTTATGTGTTATATTGGAGTATTACGTTTGAAAAAAATACACTAATAAATTTTTTAAGAGTGTCATGTTGTTACATTTGGAAAAAAATACACTAAATTTTTTTTTAGTGTGTTACATTAGAGTATTATGTTTTTTTGTTTGTAACGTGGGGATTGTCTAAGAATGAGGTAAAATCCAAAACCTCTATAGTGGGAATTGCCCAATGTATAAATTCACATTTAGAAAAACTTACTTTTATTTCTCAAAAATTAAACCCAAACGTGTGAATGACTACCTTTTTGTGTAATTTTCACTTTAATGGCACATTTGGGTTCATAAGAAAAAAAGAATTAAAATAAAATAGTTTGTAATATCACATTTTAAAATTTATTAATGTTTCACACACACAAAAAAAAAAA
>NW_021024529.1:2128951-2141351 GCF_004153795.1 Camellia sinensis | reverse complement strand
TTTTTCACAAATATTATACTTTTTAATTATATTTATGTTAAATGTATCTAAAAAGTAAAATATTTGCTTAAAATATTAAAAAAATTCACTATAAACAAAAAAAACATGTAAAACAAAAAACTCAATTTTCAGAAAATTGAATTTAGAAAATTGGAACCAAACAAGGGTATGCCTTTGAGTGGGTTCGGTTTGGGGATTCAGAAGCTCACCATTTTCATTCAAGCTCTTTTAGGGAAATCGATTATGAGGTTTTCTTGTGAAGGGATAGGTTTTGGGATGAGGTGGTGATATCAAAATATGTATGTATGTATGTATGTGGGGGAATAGTTGTCCACAAAGGCAATATCTCGTGGTATAAAGTTGTGGAGGGTATTGGGTGGCATTTTGGGAAGGGAGGTTGATACGGAAGGGAGGTTGATACGGCAAAGGAGATTGGTTTGGTGGATGGTTTTGAGATAGGTTGTGAGTGGGTTTCCGTTTCATATTTATATTTTGCAGATGATACCTTTTTCTTCTCCTCTACTAAGGAAATTAAAGTGGTTAATTTGCTTTCTATTTTTAGAATCTTTGAGGTGGTGTCGCTGCTTAAGATGAAATTTTATAATGGCTCTTAGTTGGTATTAATATTCCACAGGATACGTTATATAGGGTGGCGGTCAACTTGGAAAAAATATTTATAAGGGTATCAAAATTAAATATAAGGGCATAAGTGTCCAAGAAAATAGTGTAAATCAAGAAAATGGACTTTATGGAATAAAACTATACATACATGGGACTAAATGGGTTAAAAAATTCCTTCATGGACTTCTTGGGTTAAAACACTTCTAAATTGGACTTATCAATAAAAATCCCAAAATTATAACCTAGTTAGTCCCATATATTTATACTTTTAGTCCATGAGGTCTTTTTTTTTTCCTGATTTATATTGTTTGTTGGACTATTATACCCTAATGTCGATTGTTGATATGTATTACATAGAAAAAGAATGTACGCATTTCTTTTTTGTTGCTACCTCTATTTTGGTAGTTACCATTATTCACGTTTTTCTTTTTGATTAGTTTCATTCACATTTGTGGTACTGTTTCATTATGCTAGGATTCCGAAACTCTCTATTTGGTAGAGTTCAGAAACTCTTATTTATACATGGCAGTGAAATAATATTATGTTCCTTCATTGTTGCAGTGAAGTTTTGTGTTTCTCCATTGTCATTTTGTGTTCGAAGTTCTGTGTTCATCCATTGCTGCTCTATATTCGAAACTCTATGTTTTTCCATTGTTGTAAGTTGAAACTTTGTTTATGTCCAGTCAATTTTGTTACAAACATATTCTTCAAAGGTGTGTTTGGTTTGGTTTGATTTGGATTGGTGGAATGGTGAAATTGCATAGATTGTTCATGATAAAGATGATGATGAAGACGAGGATGTGGGTGATATTTTTTTATTTTTAGAGTGGTTGAGGTTTTTTTTTTTTTTTAATTCTATTGCTGCCATTGTTTTTATTTTTTTGTCAATCAGTGTGAATGTTTATATTTCACATTATTTGAAAGTCTGAGAAATAAGTGTTGAAACATAAATATGGACATAATTATATATTTTACAAGATGTAAATGTTTACATATCGTTAGTTATTTGTTACTATACTTGTTGTTTGAACAATCATTTTTTGTTATCATTAAACAATTGAGATAGTCATTTTTTTTTTTTTTTGCTTTTAATTTTGTTTCATGTTGCAGTGTAAATTGTGAACATTCACATTATATTTTGGTATGGTTTGTTTTTTTGAAATTTTTTCGAAAGTTAGTTGTATTTTTTTTTTTTACTATGCTTGTTGATTGAACAATCATTTTTGTTACTATTGAACAATCAAAATAATTGATTTTCACTTTTTTCAATTTTATTTTATATTTTCACGTTGCAGTGTGAATGTTCACATTGGTATGAGTTTTTTTTTTGTTTTTTTAAAACTAATTGTAAATTGTGAACATCCACATTGTATTTTGGTGTAAATTTTATTTTTTCAAAAGTTAATTGTATGTTTGTTGTTTTTATTACTATGTTTGTTAGTTAAACAATCATTTTTGTTACCGTTGAACAATCATTTATCATTTTTGTTACAACTGAACAATTGATATAGTTGGTTTTCACATTTTTCAATTTTGTTTTTATATTTTCACGTTGTAGTGTAAATGTTTATATTGGTGCGAGTTATTTTTTTTAAGGCTAGTTGTATGTTAATTATAAATTGTGAACATTCATATTGTATTTTGATATGAATTTTATTTTTTCAAAGGTTAATTGTATGCTTGTTGTTTATTGTGAACATTCACATTGTATTTTGATATGTGTTTTATTTTTTCAAAAGTTAGTTGTATGTTTGTTGTTTACTGTGAACATTCACATTGTATTTTGATTTTTATTCAGATTTTTTTATTGCATTGTGATGACCAGTTTCGTTTTACGTCACTTCACTTTTGCCTTCGTTGGGTTTGTGATGTTTAGAAGTTTTTGTCAAATAAATTCTTGTTCTTGTTTTATACAGTGTTAAATTTCACTTGTTTCGAAGGGTGCACAGACGAGTCCGGAGAGCCTGGGAGCGAACCAGAAAAAAAATTGTGGGCTGTTGGGTCAGGGTCGCACGTATGGGGCCCTAGGCCGCACTTGCGAGATGGGGCCGCACTTGCAGGATGGGGCCGCACGTGCGGGGAAGGGTGAGTTTTAGAGGGTTACACCCTGCCTAAATTGCAAGTGCGGAGGGGGAGGTGTGGAAGGAGCCGCACATGCGGGGATTAGAGCCGCACATGCGGGAGGCAGGCTCCGCACGTGCGGGGGTAAGTGCTGCACGTGCGGACGGGCCTGAGTCCGAGAGGCTCTATTTTTTCTTCTCTTTTTGGCTATGTGTATCACTTTTCTTATATCTCTCTCTCTTTAAAAACATATTTCTCTCCCTTCTCTCTATATTTCTTCCTCAAAACAAGATCAAAACCTTTGATCTTCTCCCATCCATTTGTAATTCACCCATAGCTCCTTCATCAAAGATAAAGAACTACTCAAGAGCTACATTGTGTATGGTGGAGATCTCTTTCCAACACCATCAATTCTAGGGTTTCATCTCCTTTCTTCTTCAAACCTTGAGGTAGGGAATCACTTAGAGTTATATATATGTTTTCCAAGCTTTTGATTGATTTTGAGAACTCTTCTTTGTTGATTTTCGAAAATGGGTTTTGGGCTCAAGAAAATTGAGGGTGTTGTAAAAGTTCATCTCTTGTGCTTTTTAAAGACTTTTCTTGAAATGTTGAACCACATGGGTGGAGATTTAGGTATTTAAAAGGGTGTTGTAAAGGGATGAAAAAATGTTGGGATTTTTTGTGAAAAACCTAGAAATTTGGGGTTTTAGATACAATGTGGGGACTAATGGATTTTATTGTGTCATGGAAAGGAATGAGAACACGAACACTCTGTAAGGAATTTCTTACACTCAAACACTCTCTCCCTTCTCTCTATTCCCTCTAAGGTGTGTGCTAATTTGACCGTCGGAGGGTGTTTCCGGCCACACACCGCCGAGTAGCTCACCGTTATTTGCTCGCAGGTGATCGGATATCGACGGAACTCGGAAGAAAGGAATACGGGCATGCCGGAATATTTGCTCCCCGTACATCTACTATAAAATCAGAGTTTATAGCTTTAGACAAAGCTGGATAAGAAACAGAATAGCTTCGTCACTTCTTTGAAGATATTCCAATGTGGCCAAAATCGATGCTTGTTATATGCATACATTGTGATAGTCAATCAGCAATTGATAGAGCACAGAGTCATACGTATAACGGTAAGCCACGACACATTCGTTGTCAACATAACACCATGAGATAACTACTTTATAATGAAATTATTTCTATTGAATATGTGAAGTCTTAAAACAACATAGCGGATTCACTAACCAAAGGGTTAGCAAGAGAGTTAGTTGAGAATTCATCGAGGGGAAATGAGACTTAAGCCTATTGTAGACACCCAATTTTGGACCGTCCGCAAGACTCGATTGTGCTTGCAGGTACATCCAGCCACTAGCTCGATTGCTCGTCGGGTATTCGACTTTCGCGACGGAACGTCACAGGTTTGAGCTTTCCGAACCCTGTATCCTTTCTGTCCCATTCTTGGACCATGGCTTGGTCCTTTCAGAATGCTTTTCTTGGTGCACTGCCGACCATGGTCTGGCACTGCCGGCCATGCCTTTGTTGCTGCCGGCCACTGGTGAAGCCTGCCGGCTATCAGTGAGCCACTGCCGGCCACCACTGATGGCCAGTAGAACCTCTGTCTCAACTGGTTTCACTCCAGATCTTTTGAGCCAGCTGGAATCCTTTCATCTCCTCTCCATACACGTGTATGGAGGGATGAAGCTCTTGCCAAGCTTCTTGAAGAAGCTTTGCATTGTTTTCCCTCTATATAAGGAGAGGCCCTCTCCCCTTAGCAGAGGTTCAGCCATTTTAGAAGAGATATAGCTTTCTCTCTCTATATTTCTTACTCTCTCTCTATATTGTTGTTAGTTTTGTGTCTTTTTCTTGCACTTTTGCACTACAACACATAAAGACACACCACCACCTTTGGGCTGAATTTCTTAGGAGTGCTACTTGAGCTCTGAAAGTTGGTTTTTGGCTCCTGAGGTTGCTGGTTTCGAAGTTGGACTTCAAGGGTGAGCTTTTTTCCCATTTTAGCACTTTTTTGTATCTCATTTTGGCCATTCTTGCATATTGTTTTAGGCCTTGCTTTCAACTGAAAAAAGTCTTGTATTAAGTGCTTTTGGTAGTTATTTAAGGTCTTTGTGCTGTTAAGGGTTTTCAACCCTCTTGTTTGCCTTGTTTGGCCTTGTTTTGAGCCATGCCTTAAGGCCTTTGAGCCAGCCTTGGTTTGTCCTTTTAACCACTGAAATCCAGTGGATTTTCAATGGTAGGCATGTGGTTTTGAGGTCTCAAATCAGAGGGGGTGGCCCCCTCTCTTCTTGTTTTTATTTGCTTGAGTTTTTGGCCTTCCAAAGGACCATGCCTCTCTGTATTTTTGAGGCTTGGTTCAGGCCTTTTTTTTGTGACTTTTAGGACCTTCCTTAAGTCTGTCCATGGTTGGTTTGGTCATATTTTGCATGCTTCTTACATGTGTAGTGTAATCCCATTTGTGGCTCATCAAAGTAGCATGTCTTTCTTGCATGTGTTGGCTCCATTTCAATAGGTTTTTGGTGATGTTTTACCATCCCTTAGATCGGTTTTGGATTGGTTTTGTCACTCCATGCATGTATGATACATTTGTAGTGTAAATCTCATAAACTAGCTTTATATGCTTCTTGCTTTAGCATGTCATCCTAGCTTATGTTGAGTCCATTCCAGCATGTTTTTGGTGATGTTTTGCCATGACACAACTCTGTCCATAGTTGGTTTGGTCATCCTTTGCATGCTCCATACACTTGTAGAACAAATCTTGCTTATTAGCTTTATGTGCATGATGTTTTGACTCATCATTCTAGCATATTTTGGCTTTGCTCCAACATCATTTTATTCTTATTTTGGGCTGTCCTAGGACTGTTTTGGGCTGCCATGGCCATATCACTCATGTTTTGTATAGCTATAGTGTAAATGCTTTGACTAGCCTTGGGTTTTGAGGCCCCTACCATGCCATACATGTGATGTTTGCATGCTTTGCCATCATTTCAAATGTTATTTCAGCCCACAAAATGTGGTCATACACTTGCATTTGACATGCTTTGAATGCCTTGAAGAGTTTGTGCTTTATGCCTCAAGAATGAACTTTTGTGCATGCTACTAAGCCTAAGCCTTTGGCTCATCATATCAGTGCATTTTTGGTCTTGTTATACCATGATGTAACTCTGTTTCATGTTGTCCATGTCATGTCATGTTTGGTTTTAATAGGTGTAGTGTATTACCCCTTTTGTAGCCTTGCATGCTTCATGCCTTTCGGACTTGTGTTCTATCTTGTTTTTAGTCTTGTTTGGACCTGTCTTGGGATTGTTTTAGGTCCCCTTGGCTCTTCGGGATTTGCTTTGTATGGCCATGGCTTAAGCCCATTTGCTAATTTTTAGCTTATGAGCTTCACGCATGCCATACTTGTGTTTTGTGTGTGATTTGGCATCATTCCTAACATCATTTCAGAGCATGTAGTATTGTCATACTTCCATGCTTGTCACTCTTTAAGTGTGCTTGAGAGTTGTCCTCTTTATGCCTTAATTCTTGGGCCAATTGGCATGCATGCTTGTCTTGCATTTTGTGTCATTAATTCATCATTTTGGCCACTGATTTGGGCATGGCTGAGGTTTGCCCACTTTTTTTAAGTCCATCTTTTGCATGTTGTCGCATGCTTATTACCTTGTACGTTGTTGCATGCTTGGTTTATCGCATGTTTGTATGTCTAGGTTGCTTTGCATTGTGTATGCTTAGTTGTTGCATGTATTAGTATTGTGCATGCCATTAGCCTTGCTAGATTGTCCATATTGCATCACGTTGTGTATGCCATCCTTGCATTGCATTGTTGTTTGGATTAAGTGTTAATCTGAGCACGAGAAACGAGGGACGTATCATACTTCAAGTGATGAAACGCGTCTCAATTCTCGGTCACCGACGCTCCTGATCACACATGATAGAGTTTTAGGCTTTACATGTTTATTTGTGCATTCATTTCATACTGATTTGCACAAGTTGGATCTTTGGCCATCATGCATTTGGATGCGCGATTGATGGTCATGGATCTGACTATGTCTCTCCCTTGATGTTTTGAGGTGATATGGAGTGACATAGTGCGTACATACCCTTGGGAGACCCTCAATTTTCTTTATTTTGTACTCTGTTGCAGCTTGGTGTCACAGCACATCAGTGGCCGACAGTGCCCTACAGATGGCTGGCACCTCCTCATCCTTGGCTGGCAGTGTACCATCTTTGGCCGGCAGGTGGTTGGCAGCATCTCTCCATGGCCGGCAAGCCACTGTTGCATTCCCCAGACTGGTTTTGGTAAGTTCCAGCAGCAAGGTCTCAAGGACACCCTGCAGGCAGAGCCTCTAAAGAGCAACCGGAGAGCTTTCCAGGACGGGAACTGAGCATGCATGTTCACCTTCTTCAACTTGCCGAGGCAACATTGTTTAATTGCTTACTTGTTAGTTGGCATTTGGTTTTGTAATTTAAATAGTTAATTTGTTAATTAATTAAGTTTTGTAATAATTAGTTGTAGCTAGTTATTCATTCGATTATGTAATAATTAATTAGCTTGTTAGTTAATTAATTAGTTGGTTTGTATTATTCATTCGGACCCTCTGTCGAAAGGGCGAATTTTGTAATAAGTGTGCGTGCGTGTGTGCATGTCTTCCAATCCCACGTCTTTCTCCCTTTTACTTACCTACTTTTGATGGTTAGTTTTGGATCATTTTCAATTAGCATACTTATGTTTGCATGTTTGTATCGTTCATCTATATTGCATGCACCGGGCTCGGCGCATCATACTAACTGCATTGTATTTCAATTTCAAGTTGAATACATGTATCAAATGTAGCACCTCACATGCCATATTAGAATAGCCGAGCCTATTTCTAGTTGCATTTTGCATGTGTTGCATCAGCCATCTTAACATGAACTAGGATCATGCATTGATTACTAACTAGTTTATGTTTTTGCTTGGAGTACTAGGTAAGCTTTTACGCTTTAGCATGCTGCATGTGTGTTAATGTTGCCATGAAAGCATGCTTGCCATGAGGCTAACTGCTTAGTTGATATAAACTGCCTGAATGCCTATGGTTGAAGGTTGAATTACTTGAATTGGAATAATTCATTGAAATCCGTGTTTTAGCCTACTTACGAGTAGCAAACTTCAAACCTCTTCCAAACAAACGGATATGCAATACTTTGTTCCAAATTAGGCAATCTAGTTTATACTTGTTTGCTGTGCGCATCACATAATAAGATTAGCTAATTAATCGGGATAAGAACACATATGTTTTCAAAAACAAAATATCATGCTTAGTACAGGCCTATCTTTGATCGGGCGAGCGGGGGTGCTCATAGATGACCTTCCCCAATTGTACCTAAGTTCCTAAGCCGAGGCAACTTTGGTGATGACAAACACGTGGCCTTAGGCAACGAGTCAGGGTTTCTTAAATTCCCCCAAAATGAAATATTTAGGTGGCGACTCTGTATCTGGTAAAGCAGTCCATGTTTGACACTTCTTTTTTAAAAATCAATTTTTCAAAACGATTTGCTGGATTTGGACTCTTTGGTGATTTATCAATCTCACATTGCACATTGTGAGATCAGATTAAGAACCGTAACAATTTAAGTCTGAACTGTAGGATGAGGCCCTCAGGGCGTGCCTGCACCTATTAAATAAGAGTTACCACAACGGTAACCCAACCTAGTTGATTGGAGATCCCAAGATCTATGGTCAAAAGGACAACCGAGTTGTATAGAACTCATAAGGATTACTGATGAGTCAAACTCCTATCTATTTCTATGATGAAAAGTGATGTCTGCAGTGTTTTAGGTTAGGTAATACTTCTAATGATTCTTATATATAGGAATACCTAGTGGAGTATGGCAGGATACTCTTCATAAGAATCACTTATATGAGTGTGAACTAGGCCGGTTCTATGAGATTTGTGAAGAGGTATAATTCTCTAAAACACTCATGAAAGACCAGGTTGTTCAGGGCCAAAATAAACACAATAATGAGAACTAAACTGTGTGGTAATATACTGTGTGAGTTCTATTGTCTTGGTTTACACAAATGGTTGAACAGTGACATCATGTTCACTAGTTAGCTAATAAATCCGATAGTGTCTCACAAATGAAGGTTCAAAACCAAAAGCTACCCATTCTTTGCAGAATATTCCCGATTTCTTTACTTTCTGTAATTAGATCATGTTGTTGCATTTTCTCTCCGTCAAATTCCATTTATGTGGGGGATTGTTAGAAATTATGGTTTTACGGTTTTTATAGGCTTATTTTGGGCCAACTTTGAGCCCAAATTTGAGTGGGGCCCACAGGTCTTTTGGAGTGGGTCCAAAGAGGTGATGTGTTTCTTGCCGCATGGCAAGTTACACAATGCAAACGATTCGTCAAAACTATTTATGAGTGAATATAAAGTTGATGTCATTTTCGAGTTCGTGGAATGAGAAATTAAAGAGTCAAAAGTGGGTTTCTTTTAAATGGTTGTCCTGCATTGAAACTTTAAGAGAGCTTATGTGTGTGTACAAGCTTTAGGTGGACAAACTTGGTTTGGGCCCCAAGTTTGTAGAAGGGAGGAGTTATGGACAAAGTAGGCTTTGGCTCAAACCACTACACACGCGCGCGCGTCGCCGTCGCCGTTCGTCCGACTAGTCGGTCGAGCCGAGCTGTGCCGGGTGCAGGCATGGGTTGTGGGTCGGGTCGATCATAATATTAATTTTTTGGACAAAAATTATTTGATTTTTTTCCAAAAATTCTTGTGGGAAAATTATTTTTTTCTAAACGAAATTAATTCAAATTTTGCACCAAATTTGAATTCAAATTTCCTATCCAAACAGTGCCTTCACCAGTTCCATTTTCCAGTAGATTTCAAACAGTTTTGAATTCTACACCTGTTCACTTTAAATTGTACCTGTTCAGCCTTTTTCAACAGTCACCAATTTGCCTATAAATTAGACCCTTTGCTAATAGTTTATTCATTCCGAAAATTCATTTGTTGCCTTAAATTTTTGCTCTCTTACATATATTTTCTTCATATTAGTTTTTAGAGAAATTATGAGAGTATAGAACACAGGTTCTAGGTCGCCGTACAGATTGTTTGGAGTGCTATTATAATCTGTGCAAGATTATTGTATCTTTGGAGATAGACGTCATTTATCTGTAAGTACCAAAACAGGGCGAATCTATCTTAAGGATAGAATGTCAGATACTCGACTTGATCATTTTTGTACTTATTCGTTTTGGTGAATAAATTCTGTAAGTAATTTATTATTTATTTGATTTATTTCACATTATTATCTCATACATAGAAGATTGTTTCAACACAAAGTTGCATCGAGAAAAGAAGGTCCTGGAAGCGGCGGGAGCTGGTAATAGTGGTGTTAGGGACGACAAAAAAGAGATGTGACAGAGATTGGAGAGAAAGGCACACAAAAGGCTATAGCAGTAGTTCTTGACGATGGTGATTGTAAGAATACATATGGTGATGTTTTGTAGGGCAAGAAAAGCACACAAAGAAATGAAAGGGGAGGCGAGGAGAGAGAGAAAGAAGGAGTATTATATGGGAAATGAAATGGTGAAAATTAGTATACGATGATTATTAGCAAATCAAATAAGAGTATTATGGTACTATTTTTATAATAATAATAAATAAATAAAAAGAAGAAGAGAAAAAGAGAGGGAGATGGGCCGTCGGACATAGGGTCCAAGACAGATTTGAAAGGATCCCTTATCCCAGCCCAGCCCAGCCCAGCCAGCAACCGCACCAATTGTTCTCCTCTCTCTCCAATCATCACTTCCGTCGGCGTCTCAGATTTCTGGAAGATCACCTTCGATTCATTCCAACCTCTCTCTTCCTTTTTACTCTTCTTTCGATCAATTCAGGATCAACAAAATCAAAATCAAAATCATCGCTTAATCCTCGTTTCTCTTCATTCGATTCATTAATGGAGAACTGTAAAGCGGATAACAATGGAACCAAAACCACAGACTCATCCACCAACGAAAACCCTAACAACAATTCACCATCTCTAGTTCAAGAACAAGAACATGAAGGATCGAACTCCATTGTCAATCAATCTACCCAATCATCCTCCACCAGAACCCCCTTCACCAACCTCAGTCAGGTCGATGCCGATCTCGCCCTCGCTAGAACCTTACAAGAACAGGTATCAATTCAAATTCATATGTGTTTTGGGTTGCTTTTTGTTTCTTCTTCAGTCTTAAATTGGAGTTTTTTGATTTGCTTGTATTGTTCTCGTTTGTGTTTCAGTTTTAGGGCTTTTTAGTCTATACCCTAGTTGTTGAATTGTACAAATGCTTGTGTGTAATTGTATTCGATTTCTGGGTATTCCTTAATTGTGTCAGGTTTTTGAAATTCCAATTTTAGTTCTAAAAAATCGAAAGTTGAAGAATCTGGCAAAGTGGTCGTAGTTTGGAAAAGCATTTATTTAACTGTTTTCTTTATAAAGGATGGAACGCCACGTTTCGTTGCTTGATATGGTTTTAGGATTAGGGGATAAGTAATAGTACCTAGGATTTGGACAGGGTTGGTTTTATTTGGCATATTGGGTGGTATTACCTTAAAAGCACTATCTTTGATTAATTTAGGATAAAATTATGGGCAGTGGTGGACAGGATTTATCCCCAGAGGGGGCCGAACTATGTGCATTTAAAATTGACAACAAAATTCCATTAAAAGAGAATTGTAGAAGTCGTTTTTCCACATTGCACAAAATAAAAAGAGAGGATTATATAAGTACTTTTTTCACATTGTCTCTTCAAAAATTTACATTAAGCACAAAAACTAACTACAATAATCCCATTTATCAAGTAAGGAGTTTGAAAAGTTACTACAAACCCTGTTAATGTTAAAAAAATGTTTTGTGAATAGAAAGTTCATACAAAAAGCACATCCAAAATGATTTGTCAATGATATTTTTGAAATTTTGAGATAAATGGTAGCTTTTTTGATTGGAAATGAAGAGATCACAAAAACGATATCATTCTAAATAAGATCAAAACTGTAGAAGATAAGTGGAGTTTTTATAAATTTTATAGCCCCCCCTTGGGTCTGCCAGTGAGATTGGTATTAGAGTTGGAGTATTATTTATGATCGTTGGATTGAGGATGGGATCTTATCCTATGGTGGGGGATAAGTGGATAAGCAATACCATGGGACCAGTATTTATCAAAAACAATAAAATAAAATAAATAAAACAACATGGGAGTGGTATTACTTATCCCCCATTTTGGGATATGATATCACATTGGAGCTCATGTTTGGAGTAAAGGTGCGACAAAACGTTAGACAGGCCACAGGATATAAAACTTGGTCTTCGACTATGGTTAATGGATTAACACCAACTTGGATTAGACCAATATGCATAAAATTATAACCATTATTTAAATGTCTTTTAATTAATTTTGCATCAAATAATTGACAGGTTTCTCGGGGCTTTTCTAAAGCATAAACTTGTTTAATGGTTTTAACATGCAGAGTGATTTTAAAAACATTCTGTATAAAAGTAGTTTTATAAATTTCTTTAATTGGCAATTTAGGTATATTCCATCCAGCATCAAAAAGCACTAATCCTTGATTTGAAATTGAGGGCAAAGTTGTTGACCTAGAACTGACTGATGAGTTACTTCTAAATAATCGATTCATTGTTTTGTTTAATTAATCAGTTTTACAGATACC
>NW_021024529.1:2109856-2120226 GCF_004153795.1 Camellia sinensis | reverse complement strand
CTCCAAACTACTAGGGGCGGTTTGGGGTCGTGACAGAATGGTATCAGAGCACAAGTTCCTCGGTATACGTTATTCACACACTTTGAGTCCTAAAAGAGCATAGGATTTCCCTTAGAAAGGTGTTAGGATTGCATCATGGTGTTTGCTATTTGAACGAGATGTGCATTGTCTTGACATACCTATTTGTTACTTGCCTACGTGGTTATTTGCTTATTTGTTTTAAAGTCACACTTTGCATGCTCATAGCATCATGAGGAGAGGTAGACCTCCAATTCGCCGCGATCAGCCCGAAGACAGATTGGACAGACTGGAAAGATTAGTTGAAGGTTTGGCCCGCGAGTTGAGGCAAACAAGACAGCAATACGCTAGTGCTACGTCGACTCAGGCCGAGCAGACCAACGGCCGCAATGTAGTTCCGCCTCCACCTCCTCCAGTGCCGCAAGTTCCTCCGCAGCCAGCCTTATATGGGGATGGCACGATAGCTTTGATCAGGGAGTTCAAGAAAATGAAACCACCGAGATTCTCTGGGGGTATAGAGCCAATGAAGGCTGAGGCGTGGGTTTTAGAAATGGAAAAGTTATTCGAGATCTTTCCTAGCACCGACGCTCAGAAGGTGACGTTGGCATCATTCACGTTAGATGATGACGCTCGCAGATGGTGGATGATGGTTCGAGAAAGCAATCCAGATCTGACCTGGACCTGATTCTTAGAGTTGTTCTACAACAAACATTTTCCCCTAAGTGTTCGGAACCGCAAGGCTACCGAATTTCAGACTTTGACGCAAGGCAACCGAACAGTGGCGGAATACGACCGTGCTTTTACTGAATTGGCGAGGTTTGCACCCCACATGGCCAACGATGAATACATGAAGGCTAGGAAGTTCGAGAGTGGGCTTCGCGGACCAATTCAAGACCGGGTTAACTTGCATAATATGCCGACTTACGCCGAAGTGTTGGACAAAGCCATTCTGGCCGAAGCTAACCTGAATCGATACCAGAGCTCGGGGGAGAACCAGCGAAAGAGACAGAACTATGACAATCGCCGAGCACAGCTGGGCACCAAGAAGAAGATGAACATGGGCAGTGCTGGTAACCTAAGGCAAGAAGGTAATGCAAAACCGACGTGTTCGGATTGTGGGAAGCAGCATTTCGGGGTCTGTCGTCGGATGTCTGGAGCTTGTTATGAATGTGGTGAAATGGGTCATTATGTGAAAGATTGCCCTAAGACAAAGGCTGATAACAACAAGAAAAGTGAGAATACCTCGGGTTCCGTCCAGAAGGGTAATGTTGGGAAAGGACAGATGAGACAGGGCAGAGTATTTGCGCTAGTACCAGGGGACACTCAGAATGCTGAGACAGTGGTGTCAGGTATACTCCTAATTTGCTCCCAAAATGCCTATGTGTTGATTGATTCGGGTTCTACGCATTCGTTTGTATCTGCTAAGTTTGCCGAGAAAATTAATAGAGAACTAGAGCCCCTTGATTATGTATTATCTGTGTCTACTCCATCTGGGAGATCCATGATTGTTGTATCCATTTATAGAGCATGTGTTGTTGTGATTAAGAATGTTGAATTGTTGGTAGATTTAATGCCTCTGGACATAACTCATTTTGATGTTATACTGGGAATGGATTGGTTAGTTGCAAATCATGCATCTATTAATTGTGTTTCGAAAAGTGTCACACTGAGACCCCTAAACCTAGCCGAGGTTATTTTCTAGGGTAAAAGGATAGTGCCCCCACCTTACCTGATTTCGTCCATTAAGGCCTGTAAGTTAATTCAGAAAGGGTGTCGAGGCTACTTGTGTAGTATACTGGGTGATCAGAATGGAAATGTTAATTTAGCCGACATCCCAATTGTTAACGAATTCCCCGACGTCTTCCCGAACGAATTGCCTGGCCACTTAGCCGATAGAAAGATAGAGTTTACTGTTGATATCATGCCGGGAACCCAACCGATCTCCAAAACACCCTACAGGATAGCCCCAGGTGAACTTAGGGAATTGAAACTGCAATTACAAGAATTGTTGGATAAAGGATTTATTAGGCCGAGCACTTCACCATGGGGAGCACCTGTCTTATTTGTTAAGAAAAAGGATGGCACACTGCGTCTTTGTATCGATTACAGAGAACTTAATAAAGTCACCATTAAGAACAAGTACCCATTACCTAGGATTGATGATTTGTTTGACCAATTACAAGGAGCCCAAGTCTTTTCTAAGATTGACCTTAGGTCTGGTTACCACCAGCTTAAAGTTAAAGCTGAAGATGTTGAGAAGATTGCTTTTCGGACAAGATATGGCCACTACGAGTTTTTAGTAATGCCTTTTGGAGTGACCAATGCCCCTGCTGCATTTATGGATTTAATGAACAGAGTCTTCAAGCCATAGTTAGATGAGTTTGTAGTTGTCTTCATTGATGATATATTGATCTATTCCAAGAGTAAAGCTGAACATGAAAATCATTTGAGACTTGCCTTACAGATTTTGAGAGACCGGAAATTGTATGCTAAGTTTAGCAAGTGTGAGTTTTGGCTTCCTACTATCTCATTCTTGGGTCATGTGATTAATGAAGAGGGTATCTCGGTTGATCCTAGCAAAATTGAAGCCATAGTAAATTGGCCGAGGCCGACTAATGTGTCGAGATTCGTAGTTTTCTGGGTTTGGCAGGTTATTACAGGAAGTTTGTGAAGGATTTCTCAAGGATTGCAATTCCATTGACGCAATTGACTAAGAAGGGAACACTGTATGAATGGACTAAAGATCGGGAGTCAGCTTTCCAGGAACTGAAGACGAGGTTAGTTACAGCACCAGTACTCGTACTTCCATTAGGTAATGAAGAGTTTCATATCTATAGTGATGCATCGCGTAAGGGTTTGGGTTGTGTATTGATGCAAAAGGGTAAAGTCATAGAATATGCATCTCGTCAGTTAAAACCACATGAAAGGAACTATCCTACCCATGATTTGGAGCTAGCAGCCGTCGTATTTGCTTTAAATATTTGACGTCACTATTTGTATGGAGCTTATTGTCAGGTTTTTACAAATCATAAGAGTTTAAAGTACCTATTCACTCAGAATGAATTGAATTTGAGATAGAGAAGGTGGCTTGAGTTGTTGAAAGACTATGATATGCAAATTCAATATCACCCAGGTAAAGCTAACAGCGTGGCCGACGCTTTGAGCAGGAAGTCAGATGGAAATTTAGCGTGTTTGACCATGATAGCAGTGGAGCCGACTATTGTTGATGAGGTGAAGACAAGACAGATGGAGGATAAATTCTTCAAGAAAATAGCCGAGGAGATTGTCACAAAGCCGAGATCAGGATACACCATCGAAAATCAAGTGCTTAAGTTCGAAGGAAGGTTATGTGTGGCCGACATCCCAGAGTTAAAAAGGAAGATTTTGCAAGAAGCCCACAACTCCAAATTTGCCGTTCATCCAGGAAGCACCAAGATGTATCAAGATGTGAAGCGGACCTTCTGGTGGCCAAATATGAAAAGAGAGATAGCTGAGTTCGTATTCCAGTGTCTGTGTTGTCAGCAAGTGAAGGCAGAACACCAGAGACCAGCAGGACTTCTACAACCATTGCCAATTCCTGAGTGGAAATGGGAACACATCTCCATGGATTTTGTGGTGGGTTTGCCGAGGACGCAAAGAGGTATGGATTCAATTTGGGTTATCGTTGACAGGTTAACTAAGTCAGCACACTTTTTTCCAGTTAAAACTACGTTCAATGCCGACCGACTTGCCGAACTGTATATGAATGAGATTATTAGACTTCACGGTGTGCCGGTGTCCATTGTATCAGACAGAGATTCGAAATTCGTTTCTAGATTTTGGCTGGCCTGCAAGGAGCCTTGGGGACCGAGTTGAGGTTTAGCACAGCTTTTCACCCCCAGACTGATGGGCAAACGGAAAGAAACATTCAGACACTTGAGGATATGCTCAGAATGTGTGTATTGGATTTCAAGGGAAGTTTACTTTGATTCTGTTCTTTTTCAAGGAGAGTCTCATATCTAGTAACTTTATTAGTTAGTTCTACTAGGTCTCGAAACTCTGTTGAGTCAAACTTCTTTCGAAGCCTAAACTTTAGCTCATTTTGGGCCAACCTTATAAATTCAGGTTCAAGTAATATGACTCTGCATTTATTTTTGTGCCCTTTTGAATTTGGCAATGAATTGAGCCGCTTTCACATCAGGCCTTTGGCTCAACCTTGCCAAATCTGCCACAGATACTTTAGGCTCTATTTGGAAAAATTGGGCGTAAAACACCTTTTCCATTTGTTGCCAAGTCTGGATAGAACCAGGTGTAAGGTTTGTATACTACGCGAAAGTTGACCCTGTTAGAGAGTTTGGAAAAAGTCTTAATTTCATGTAATTATTGTTAGTAAATTCACCACATTGGACTGTAAACCTAGCAATGTGTTCAACAGTTGACCGGTTTCTATTTCCATAAAAGAGGGCAAAGTTTGGTATCCTAAATCCCCTTGGGTATTCATGTAACCTATCTATCTATTCTGGGTAAGGCTTTCTGTAAACAAGGGTCTGGACCCCCCGGGCCATGGGTCCACAAATCTCTCTAACAATAGACAAGCACAGGGTTTGAAGAAACTCCATGTGCTTAAGGCCCTTTTGGTCCATGTAAAGGCATATTTAGGATTGGTTGTCCCTGTTGTGCTGGTTAATGTTGAGGGTATGGTTGCCCTCTTGGGGTACGCATTGCCCTATGAAACAAGTTGTAGCGACCCTCACCTTACTCTTGTCATGCTTGCATACATTCATGCATGATCTTGTCTTGTTATGTTGTTTTGCAAGTTTCGCCTTGCCTTGTTTTGATTTAGTGTTGCTTGCATGATTTTGTTCCTTGCTTGGTGTGTAGCCGAGGTCATCTTGAGCTTAGTTCACCTTTGAACCTTTGTACTTAGAACTGATTTGGAACCACTTGGTCGACCCCCATCTTCACCTCGGGCATGTTTGCCGAGATGTTTTGCACTTAGTGATCATTGTCCTTGGGCAGGTATGGCCTAGACCGAGGTGTGGCACACCTCGGCTAAGGTGTGGCACAGCTTAGTCAAGTGTCGTCCTCCCTAGCCGATGTCTTTGTTACCCTGTTGCCGAAGCTTTGACTTTAGCCGATGTCATTACTTGCCGATGTGTCCTGCCTTAGCTTGCTGCATATGCTTTGTCATGGACTTGTCTTATCAATCAATCACCTTTTGAGCTGAACCAACCCGGTAGCGCCACGTGTTCGAGCTGATTGTTAAGACAGCCGGCAGACCTAGAAACAAATCATTTTGTCTCAAATCTTTGCCTTTAGAGAGAGAAGCTCTAGAGAAAGGAGGAGAAGTTCTTGAGTGAGAATAGATCTTTCAAGCTTGATCTTCGAGGTTTGAACCGTTGGGTTCGAGTTTTGAGGTTAGAATCTTGATCTACTCTGGTTGTTGTTATTGATCATCTAGCTGCATTGCATGATCGAATTTGTTTTGCATGTCATGCATCCATTTGAAGTTGGTTTCGAAAGAGAAAGATAGTATTCATGTGTTCTTGAAGAAAAGTCTTGTTTTAATCCGAAAGTTTGGAACAAGAACCATGTTTTTGTGTTCGTTCTTGCATGATCTTCTTGTATGGGTACCTAGGTCCATGTTTTGAACTCATGGCTTGAAATCTCAGATTTTTGTAACAAGTTATGACCTTTGCATTCATCTTCTTCATGATCATGTTCATCATGTTCTTCAAAGGGAAACCCAGGTTTTCCCGACCTTGCTTTTGAATGTGGCCATCGGGACCACACCTCGGCAAAGAGGTGTGGGACCTCGGCAAGGACCTGGTTGGTACCCAGTGTGTTTTCATGAGACGGAAACAGTGTTTAAACTCCCAGCATGTTTTGCTTTGTTATTGACTTGGATTTGGTGAGAATGCCGGGATCATTTGCATGCATATAAAGCTTGTTTTGAGAATGTGATTGCCATGTGATTGTAGGTCCTTGATCTTTGCTTTGAGCCTACACCCGTGAAGATCTATGCGAGTGGTATTTTTAATGAAGCTATGTTATGCTGTTTTGATAAATCTTGCTTTGCTTTGTTTTGACGAAAGTATTTGATTAAGCATGAATGAATAGCTCTGTTTTGATGTATTAAGTATAAGCTTTGTTTTGATGTCATCCTTGAAAAGTCCCTTGTGCTGGAGGACTTTAAACTTTCGCAGCACTATGTATAAAAGGATACGGTCCTTTTTTTGGAAAGACTATCATGTTAAAGCGAGCTACGGGCCTAAGTAACACAAGACTATCATGTTAAAGCGGGCTACGGGCCTAAGTAACACAAGACTATCACGTTAAAGCGGGCTACGGGCCTAAGTAACGCAAGACCATCGTGTTAAAAGGAGCTACGGGCTTAAGTAACACAAGTCCCTTGTGCTGGAGGACTATAAACTTTCGCAGTACCTTTGACTAATCGATTACGGATCGTGCAGTTTTTGTTTTGCCACTGACGGTTTATCGCGTGGACTTGTTTGTTCGGAAAGCTTGATTTGCGTTTTGCCGATGCTAGAAAACATCCCTTGAGACTTGTAAGACTTTGATAGATGAATACGGTTCACCCCTTGTTTTGATAAAGTTTTGATGTGTTTTGCTCTGAAAGGATCTCGACTAATATTCGTATGATCTTGACTAATATTCGTATGATCTTGGCATGTTTTGTTTGGAAAAGACTTCGGCTATATTCATGCAAAACCTTTATTACTAGTACCATTCACTGAGTATCCAAGCTCACCCTCTCTATATATATGTAGGTGATGAGCAGGACGTCGGCGACGCCTAGATTGTGTTTTGAAAGCTTGTTTTGGATCCATGGTTTTGTCGGCTTTGTTTTGTATTCACGTTGGCGATGCCATTTCTTTTATGTCGGCAAATCTTGAAAATCATGCTTCTTGGCTTGTATTCACTGTATTTTGTATATTGTCGGCTCAAGAAGCCTTTTGATCAAGATGTAACACATATTCTATTTTGTTGTACCCAAGTTGTAAGATGAATGACATTGCATTTGATCTATGCACAGCTCTTATGGACCACTTGTATTTTTAGATTATTGCTTCCGTGCATGTGAGCCCCGTTTATCATACTCTGATTGTGTTAAGTTTTTGAAAGTTGGCCTTCGGTAATTACGGATTACTGGCCATCACGGCACCAAACCACTAGGGGCAGTTTGGGGTCGTGACACAAGTGTTGTTTCTCTTTCCACCGCAGAAATTCCTCCCCCCCATCTGAGTGTGAATTTGAACACATGATTGGTGAACAGTCGTGTAACAAGCATGGGTTCAAACATAGGATTTGAAAATACTCGCATGCCATTTCCCTGTGTTAGACCAGACCCACTAATGTGTATGGTTTTGCTGGTAGGCAAAGCTGCATTTTGACTTGCCAGAGGTCGAGGAGGAACTTCATACCATGATTGAGGCGCAGGTAATGGTCTCTCATGATTTTTACTATTAGTTTGACCACTAGGTTGATCATTATTTTGCCCATTATTTTGCATACGTTATTTATCTCAAGCCAATCTTTGCTAAAGGAAATTTATGTAATCTTCAGCGTATCTTATGACAGGTGGTTGATATGAGTTCATCCAATCCAAAAAGGATGTTGCCCACCTTTCCATTGTATACATTAATTACTGTCCCATAATGTCGGCCAATCCTCTTCATGGATTCATTGGTTGGGTGAAGGGAACAGTAGAAGGTCCAGTTTTATGGCCCTGTCTAATATTCTGGACGTGTGTTACATATCCTGCAATGCTGGTCTCTTTGACAATTTGTGGAGGATCTGTTGAGATAGGCACATCCATGGGATATGATATTACATTATCCTCTGGGTTATGTGCTTCTAAATCTCATTCTACACCTTCTTCGATGCGTTCATTTTCTTCTTATCTCCTACGTCTAACCATTATTAGAGTTCCATTGGGCGTGCCAAAAATATATGTTGGTTTTTTTGGCTTTCGACTGTTAGAAATGTAATTTGAGCGTACTAGCAAGGATTAATAAATCCTTACAAAGATTAGTAAATGCCAACTAATTAGTCAGACGATTGCTTCGAAGTTCTTTTAGCCTTAATGAAGAGGACTTTACTGGTGGCTTAGTTTTTAGGAGAAAATTAAGAAGACTAATCAAAGTAGAAGAAAGAGGAAAAAACAGTGGTAGAAATTGAACTTCATTAAGTAAACAAAAATTTACAATATTACTTTTGCACTTCCACAACTTCGAAGGGGATTACATCAACAAACTACTTTAGAATTACTTCTAGGAATTTGAAGTGCAATATATGAAAGTAAAAGACTGGAATTTAAAGGACTGAAAAATGTAAACTAAATAAACTAGTTTTCTGGATCTGGTTCTGGGTCTCTGCATTATCAGCACTCTCCTTTATTTATAGGCTCTGAAGATAACTGTCGAAGTGGCTGATAACCGTCGAAGTAGGTGATAACTGTCGAAGTGATCTCCACGATCACTGAGTATGGCTTTGAACAATTTGCTTCCACTATTCCACTCTCACGATTGGACTTCCCTTCTGAATTTGAATTTAAATTGTAAGCAACCCTTTGGCTACATCACCTTGGGTATCTTGATTGTTCCCATGTCTCGCGGATCCATTGCAACTGCTACAAGTTGCCATGCGTCTGTTGATGATTGGAGACCTTTAATGATTTCCCAAATTGCCCTTTATGATTCATGTGTCAAGCTGCGATAGGTTTGTACAAAATATATAGCCAAAAATTATCTTCCAATGTGAATCATTAATTAATTTTGGAAGAGATCAATAATCACATAGGTACTATGGACTTCTTTCTAGTGTAGTTAGTAGTGTATCTTTCAGCTTTATTTGGTTCACTGGAATGAGATGGATTGGAATTTGAATGATTATTTCTTAAATTCTTTTATGGAATGATTATTTCCTTTACTGGTAAATGATGATTCTATATGTAAAGTATTTTTGAATATTATTTTAGTCAACCAAACATGGGAATGTATATTTTGATGGACTGATCATTTCATCCTATCTTATTTCAGTGAACCAAACACTACCTGAAGGTAATGTCCCAATAGTTTTAAGAGTCACGCTATTATGTAAGTCTCTGTATTGATTCCACACTGTGTTGGCTACAGGTAGGGCAAGTGCTGATTATTATTGGAAAAAATGAGGACACTCATGAAGTAGTAAGGGACCCATTAAAGTTGACCATTGAGCATTTGCTTCATCAACAAGATTTGGTGACCACATTCCCAAAATCTTTAACCTTTTCAAAGTACCAAATATAGGATCACTTTGCATTGCAATCTTCCATTTTCATTCTCAAAGCTTGAATGATGCTTTGAGGAAAAATAGAAATAGGCTTTAGTTGAGCAAATTGGATATGGAATGAGTGAGACTTGGTCTGCCATGGATAATATTATGTTTCGCTTAGGTTGGGCCACAATACTTCTTTTGAAATGAACTGAAAGGAATTAAAAACTAGGGTCAATTACATTGGCAGTCCCTATAGTTTGTCCTATGTATCATTTTGGTCCTTAATTGGCTTAATTTTGAGCCTAGATTTTGAAATTTGTGTCATTTTAATACAATTGAAAATAAAGGTTAAGAAATTAGACCAAAAATTTGCATGTGAGTATGGGGGATGGAAATTCAAGCCCAACCCAACCAAGGATATGGACCCAAAGTTGTTTAGGAAAGGTCTAGACCCAATAAGGCCCAAAAAAAAGGGCCAACCAAGCCCACGACATATCAACAAAAGATAGGATACGATTCAGAACATGTCAGATTAGCTTAATGACAACCGTTAGATCAACATGAATCCAATGGCAAGGATTACGGAAAGTTGGCCATCACTTAGACTGACACTGATAAAGAACAATACCGTCTGATCAATTCCAAATCCGACGATCAACTTTCAATATAACTTGGCCACTATGGTCTGACAATAGCACAACCGTCCAATAAGCAGAAATCCTACAGTCCACAATAGATACAAGTTGGCCGCTAACAAAAGTGACCCCTAACAGAAGTTTAACCATCCAATCAGGGTTGGCCTTGAGATCAGTTTACATAAACGGCAGAGCAGTTCAAGATGTCATATTCATTGATCAGCCAGTAAACTCGATAGGTTTTCACTGTGAGAGGTTCAAAGCCAAAAGCTACCTTCTTTGATGTCGGGGTTAGTTCGTTGTACTCTCTTTCCAAGTCATTATTGTTGACGGTGTCTGTTTGTTGAGTCATTCGGTCAATTTTTATTCATGTGGGGGATTGTTGGAAAAAATGATTTTTTGGTGACTTTAATTTAATATTAAAGTGTGGTGACTTTAATTAAATATTAAAGTGAGTCC
>NW_021024529.1:2067669-2102527 GCF_004153795.1 Camellia sinensis | reverse complement strand
GGGGTCACCCATCCTAGTACTACTCTCGCCCAAGCACGCTTAACTGCGGAGTTCTGATGGGATCCGGTGCATTAGTGCTGGTATGATCGCACCCGAAGATTAACCGCGACTTTATTGTTTTAAGCAGTAGACGGGGAAAAAGATGAAATTGAATGGAACAGGATAATCTAGGACTTCCCAGGGGGTCACCCATCCTAGTACTACTCTCTCCCAAGCACGCTTAACTGCGGAGTTCTGATGGGATCCGGTGCTTTAGTGCTGGTATGATCGCACCCGAAGATTAACCTCGACTTTATTGTTTTAATCAGCAGACGGGAAAAAAAATGAAATTGAATGGAACAGGATAATCTGGAAATGGTTCAAAAGGGAGAAATTTGTCGAAAAGGAGGCGTAGGCGATTGAATGGGCTAAAAATCGGACAGGCTGTCCGGGGAAAAAAAGAAAAGGGGCGGGGTGGAAAAAGGGACAAAAGGGATGCAACACGAGGACTTCCCAGCGGGTCACCCATCCTAGCACTACTCTGGCCCAAGCACGCTTAAATGCAGAGTTCTGATGGGACAAAAAGGGTGCAACACGAGGACTTCCCAGGGGGTTACCCATCCTAGTACTACTCTCGCCCAAGCACGCTTAACTCCGGAGTTCTGATGGAATCCGGTGCATTAGTGCTGGTAAGATCGCACCCGAAGATTAACCGCGACTTTATTGTTTTAAGCAGTAGACGGGAAAAAAAATGAAATTGAATGGAACAGGATAATCAGGAAATTGTTTAAAAGGGAGAAATTTGTCGAAAAGGAGGCGAAGGCGATTGAATGGGCTAAAAAACGGACAGGCTGTCCGGGGAAAAGAAAAAGAAAAAGGGGGGGTGGAAAAATGGACAAAAGGGGTGCAACACGAGGACTTCCCACGGGGTCACCCATCCTAGTACTACTCTCGCCCAAGCACGCTTAACTGCGGAGTTCTGATGGGATCCGGTGCATTAGTGCTGGTCTGATCGCACACGAAGAGTAACCGCGACTTTATTGTTTTAAGCAGTAGAAGGGAAAAAAATGAAGCTGAATGGAACAGGATAATCTGGAAATGGTTTAAAAGGGAGAAATTTGTCGAAAATTAGGCGAAGGCGATTGAATGGGCTAAAAATCAGACAGGCTGTCCGGGGAAAAATAAAAAAGGTGGGGGTGGAAAAAGGGACAAAAGGGGTGCAACACGAGGACTTCCCAGGGGGTCACCCACCCTAGTACTACCCTCGCCCAAGCACGCATAACTGCAGAGTTCTGATGGGATTCGGTGCATTAGTGCTGGTATGATCGCTCCCGAAGATTAACCGCGACTTTATTGTGTTAAGCAGTAGACGGGAAAAAAAACGAAATTGAATGGAATAGGATAATCTGGAAATGGTTTAAAAGAGAGAAATTTGTTGAAAAGGAAGCGACGGCGATTGAATGGGCTAAAAATCGGACAGGCTGTCCGGGGAAAAAAAAAAAAAAGGGGGGGGGGGGTGGAAAAAGGGGGGGTCACCCATCCCAGTACTACTCTCGCCTAAGCACGCTTAACTGCGGGGTTTTGATGGGATCCCGTGCATTAGTGCCGGTATGATCGCACCCGAAGATTAACCGCGACTTTATTGTTTTAAGCAGTAGACGGGAAAAAAAATGAAATTGAATGGAACAGGATAATCGGGAAATGGTTTAAAAGGGAGAAATTTTTCGAAAAGGAAGCGAAGGCGATTGAATGGGTTAAAAATCGGACAGGCTTTCCGGAGGAAAAAAAAAAGGAGAGGGTGGAAAAAGGGACAAAAGGGGTGCAACACGAGGACTTCCCAGGGGGTCAACCATGCCAGCACTACTCTCGCCCAAGCACGCTTAACTGCGGAGTTCTGATGGGATCCGGTGCATTAGTGCCGGTATGATCGCACCCGAAGATTAACCGTGACTTTATTGTTTTAAGTAGTAGACGGGAAAAAAAATGAAATTGAATGGAACAGGATAATCTGGAAATGGTTTAAAAGGGAGAAATTTGTCGAAAAGGAGGCGAAGGCGATTGAATGGGCTAAAAATCGGACAGGCTGTCCGGGGAAAAAAAAAAAGGCGGGGTGGAAAAAGGGACAAAAGGGATGCAACACGAGGACTTCCCAGGGGGTCACCCATCCTAGTTCTACTCTCGCCCAAGCACGCTTAAATTCGGAGATCTGATGGGATCCGGTGCACTAGTGCTGGTGTGATCGCACCCGAAGGTTAACCGCGACTTTATTGTTTTAAGTAGTAGACGGGGAAAAAAATGAAATTTAATGGAACAGGATAATCTGGAAATGCTTTAAAAGGGAGAAATTTGTCGAAAAGGAGGCGAAGACGATTGAATGGGCTAAAAATCGGACAGGCTGTCCGGGGAAAAAAAAAAAAAAGGGGGGGGGGGGGAAAAAGGGGGGCAACACGGGGACTTCCCAGGGGGTCCCCCATCCTAGTACTACTCAAAAAAAAAAATTTGCTTAAAATATATATATAAAAAAATTCATTGGAAACATTAAAATACAGAAAATAAAAAAATTGAGTTTTTTGTTTTTCATTTTTTTTTTGTTATTAGTGAATATTTTTTAAATTTTAAGTAATTTTTTTTTACTTTTTAAGATGCATCTTACTTAGATGTATCTAAAATAGTAAAATATTTGGGAAAAAATATTTTAAAAAAATAATAAATATACAAAAATATGAAAATATATTGAATTTTTGTATGTTTTCGCATTTAGTATATTTTTTAAAGATTTTTTTCACAAATATTATACTTTTTAAGTATATTTATGTTAGGTGTGGTTAAAAATTAAAAAAAAAATTGCTCATCTCATCAATAAAGTTTTGCATTTAGTATATTTTGATGTACATTGTTGCGTGTTTTGCTCATCTCATCAATAAAGTTTCATTTTCTTTGCTGATCAAAAAAAATTTAAAAAAAAAATTGCTTAAAATATATATATAAAAAATCATTGAAAACATTAAAATACGGAAAATAAAAATAGTTGCTTGGTTTCCAGTTTTCCAAAACACTTTTCAGAAAATTCTACTTTCTTATTTTCAGTATTTTTTTGTTTTTATTAAATTTTTTTAATATTTTAAACAAATAGACACACCTAACATAAATACACCTAAAAAGTAAAAAAATTGTAAAAAAAATCTTTTAAAAATTCACTAAATACCAAAAATATAAAAAAAATACAAGAATTCAGTATATTTTTTTTATTTTTATGTATTTATTAATTTTTTAAAATATTTTTTCACAATTTTTTTACTTTTTAGATACATCTAAGTAAGGTGCATCTAAAAAAGTAAAAAAAAAAATTAAAATTTAAAAAATATTCACTAAAAACAAAAAACACAAAAATTAAAAAAGTCAATTTTCAAAAAACTTAATCTAAAAAACTCAAACCAAACACAGTGAGTAGAATTTTCTGAAAACTATAACCAAACAAGCTGAAAAGTATTTCTCCTTTTTTTTGGTACAATAAGGGTATTTTTCTTTCAGCTTTTTTATTTACTTATTACTTCTTTCCATTAATAAACAATGGAGTCAACTCTTGTGCAATCCAATGCCTCCCTTTAGCAAAATCAAGAACCAATATTAATGCATATAACCATGTCTATGATAAGATCATAAGACTATTTTAGATACTTACCGGTCCCAAATATTTGATGCACTGATGTTGCAAAATAGTCCTTGGACAATTTTCAAGATTTATTTCTTTACCATCTCCAACATCCAACCTTAATTTTGACAAGGAAAGGAGTTAGTAGATTTATGACAAGAGAAGGTAGAGCTTCATTTAAAAATGTATAATTCTGTAGTTTTTGGGCTTACCAGTAAAAGAAGGGTTGCGAGCTCTGACTATTAAACCAGACATTATAATATAAGTGCAGATTGTGTCCGTAACGATGGCGTGGATCAATCTATATGAGAAGAAGAAGAAGAAGAAAGTATAAGGACAACTTTTGTTTTTCAGTTAAGCACATAATCTGGAATTTGTGTTGGTTGTAGACTTGTCAAAGTTTTGAGAATCAACACGGCCTGTCTACAACGGAAGATGAAGTAGTCCATAATGAACTTTACTCATATATGAATCAAGTTAAATGATTAATGTATTAATCAAGTTAAATGCCTATCTTAAAAATAATAGTAAGTTTTTAATAGTAAGTTGTTGGGGGATTTACGTGTAGGTCCTAATAGGTGGACTTATTGTCCAATAAGTCCTATGATAAATAATTGTGTTTTTCATCAAATACTATTAAAAAAAGTTACTAATTATTAATTTTCAACAACAATTTAAAATTTTGGTTGCAAAAAAGTCACTAATTATAAGTTTTAGCGATAATTTAAAAAAATTGTCACAAAAAAGTTACTAATTTTTAACTTTTAGTGACTATTTGAAAATTCATCACAAGAAAATGTTATTAATTGTAAGCTTTAGCGACAATTTATAAAAATCGTGACAAAAAAAGTCACTAATTGTTAACTTTTAGCGATATGCAAAAAATAGTCCCAAAAAATTATATTTAGCGACGATTTTTATAGGACTTATGTTTAATAGGACTTCATGGAAATTAAGTCCAATTATTAAGACTTATTGATAGTTTATTCTAAGTTCTAAAAGAGGCTAGAATTGTCTTAAAAATGAACTTGATCTCATGTAAATACATAATGGTTATTGTACTTACAGCTTCTAGCCAGTGTCTCAGAGCTAGTTTTTTAGCTTTCTCATCCTTAGATAAACCCTTTCCAACCTACAATCATAGAAAAGTGTATACATACAAATATATATTACTACTTAATATAAGAATTTGTCATTAAAAAAAACATGTTTCAAGAACAAGTAGTTTTGGTACCCATTTGGTAACCTTTTTTTTTCCTTTTTTTTTATTATTTTTTTTTACTGTTTTTGTGTTCAAAAATTTTAAAAACTTGAAACAAAATACGTATGGGAATTGTTTTCGTTTCCAAAAAAAAATGGCATATTCTTCTTGGTATATTATGCTAGTTTAAATTGGCTTGTATGTATAATATCAAAAGAGTACCTTAGCTGCCCTAGTCCTAGCTCGTGCCCATCGCGAAACGGCACTTTCAGGTTTCTCAAGGTTAAAGAATGATACTGAGCTCTGCTTAAGAGTGGCAAAATCTAATGCCTTCCACCTACAAGAAGTAAAAAAAGCCATTGAATCGAAGAATAACTAAAAGCAGCCCAAAGAAGAACATGAGATTACTAAAAGAGGGTACCAGAGCTCCTCAACAACAACAGCACAATCTGCAAGGTTTCTTCTAGTCCTGTAACTCTTGTAAACTTTCTGCACTTTAATTGCAGCCGCTTGAAACTCACTGGCCGGCCTTGGAGAGAACAAAGTTTCCATTTCAGGGAATGATTTTGCAGTAATTGATTCATCATCTTTAGTCTTTGAATTTAAATTTTCTCCATACAAAACTAGATCCTTATAGAAAACAGTTGTCTCGAGTTTTAGCTTTTCAGGCTTCCATTTCTGATACCTTAAAGTTTCTTCAATGACCAAACTTTCAGGACAGTCAGATGCATTACTCTTGTTCGAATTACTTCTTTTGAAGCTAACTTGTCTTAATGTTTCCATATCATTTGAGTCAAAGCTAATTGATCTTATTATAACTGTATTCTCATCTTCTGTCAAACAAAATGGGTTGTTATTTAAGATTTCTTTTGAGGTTGATAAGATTGAAGACAAGGACAATCCCATTGGTTCACAAAATATAAGACTTCAATATCAACTGCTCACCCTGCTCAATAAAAGATTGAAATCAATTAAAATTATTAAAATTTTGTTCTTCTATGCAATCAACATATTTGATAATTGTACCCAAAAAAATATAAATAAAAAATAAAATAAAATAATCAGATATACTTTGAAAGACCAAAGAAATACCCTTAGAGCATCTCCAATGTTGTGCTATATGGCATGCTATTGCTATATTTTGTCTTGAAACTTCCAAATTCGCACTCTAATGATAAGTCATTTGGCTTACTATTACCTATAGGTAAACATTGTGTTAAATATAGAAGGTTTATCTATAGTTAAAAGCTTCATGTCTATATTTCTCTTCCAAGGACTCACATATAGCATTTTGATTTGAAGAAGTTGAAAACATTGCATCATATCATTGAAGCAAGATTGTTAAAATCAAACATTTTAACACTATTCATTACTAAATTATAGCAATAAATAGCTCTTTATTTATCTAACCATTGGAGATGTCCTAAGATGGCAACATAGTATGCCTAGGATAAATATGAGGCAATCTTTTCTCCCTTTATTTCATGAATTCTGAAAAGACATTTTTCAGAAACCAGCTTATAGCTTATCAAACTTTTAATAAGGTCCTGTACATCTCATCGAACCCACACACCTAACCCTCCTTTTACATTACAGTGATAGCAGTCTCTTGCATTGGAACTGTCCTTTAATTTCACCAATTTGGTTAATTTTTTCTTTCAACCACTTTAATCTCACTTTATAAAGCTTCCCATTTTACAATTGATCAATAAATGAAAGTTGACAGAACACAAAATCAAGCTAAGGAGCCCCTAACATTTCCGTAGTTTGAATTCATATTCTATTATTGATGAATAAACCAAGAACAAAAGCATTAAGCAGGAGCATGTCATGGTGCACCGAAATAGAAAGAAAGAAATCAATAAAGATTGGAAAATTAGAGAGAGAGAGAGAGAATTGAAGGCTTGTTACCTAAAAGTCCAACACACCACCAGTGTAGAGTCTCTCCAGAAAGGCCCTCGTAGTTCTACCTGAAACAATCATTCAAACATATATATAGTTAAACTTCAGCCTCATCAGTTTGCCTCCCTTTGTAGATAAATGCTCAAGCAAAAGCTATACAGCCTATACGGAGAGAGACACGGAGAGAGGAGATAAATGACAGGGAAAATTATTTGATAATTCTAGGGCAAGTTCATGTGGTGCTCTAAATTAACAAGTTTCAAGTAATAAATGGTTCGAGATTATTGTTCAAAGTCCACCAAACATCGAATTGAAGTCCCCACCTAGATTGGAAAGTTGGCTTCAAAATACGTAAGCAAAGGGACAAGGACTGTTCAAAAGAGAAAGGTCTTCGAAATGGCGGACCCATCAAATGGGTTTGTTTGAATACACAAATAGAAAGAGAAAGAAGAAAAAAATGATGGTGCGACAAAAACGGTTTCTTTTCCTGCTTGAATCCCCGCAAGGGTTTGAACATAGAAGAGTTCAAACATTTTAGTTTTTTAGATACTACATTGTTTTTTATTTTTATTTTTATTTTTTTATAACAAGGTGTTCGGGTTAATTTATACGCATCTTGATTAAATGTAGAACCTATGTAAAGGGTTCATTCACATAAATTGGACAAATTTCAAACAGAGCTCGCTGATGTAACTCTAAGAAACAAATTACTTCTAATAAGAGTTAAATTTGATACTCAAGTTATACTCAAATTGTACCTCCTAAACCAACCCTTAAAATTCAACAATGATAGAGATCATTAATTTTGGAGCTCTAAAAAGACCACTAATGACATGGCACTCAATAAAAAAAGAAAAAAATACAACACCAAGGCCAAAACATCAAATCATTCATGGTAAGGCCTACTACCACATCATTAGTGGTAACACTAATTAGTGCTCTCACTCATTTTCTCTTAAAATTTAGAGCCTACATTGTTAGGATGTACTATACTATATAATATGAGAGAGGACTACATTGTTAGGATGTACTATACTATATAATATGAGAGAGAGAGAGAGAGAGAAAAGTATAGAGTAGGTAAAACTGTTGACTAGATAGAATGGTGGAAGAACAAGGAAAGGAGTCGGCATATTAGGGAACACTATAGTACACACTTTTGTGTACGATATATACCTATTACACATTGTTGTGATAAATATTATATATTTTGGTAATTATTAAGAATTATGATAATTTATTATTTAGAATGAAGTTATACATTTTATAATATTATTATACAATTTTGTAGTAATGCTATATATGTTTTTTTATCCAAATGTTCTCTAACTATAAATGTGTAACAATATCATAAAATATGTATTGTTACCACAAAAATGTATAATTTCTTTTCTCAAACATAAATTGTGATAATTCTTACCAAAAAAATATGTAATATTTACCATAATATGGTGCATATGATACACATCTTTATAAAATTTCCTTTCATGGTAATAGCACATCGGTCAATAACTTGAACCCTTTTGATTTTGTGTACGTACAAACAATCAATATATATTAAGAAAAATGATATATATGTTCACTTTCTAAATCTATTTTCTAGATACAATGATATGTAAACGATCTGATTAGTTGATGATTAGATAAGATATGAAAGAGAGTATTATTTTAAATGTTTTAATTAATTGTCATATTATTAAATTTAAAAAATAAATCTAATTTTTAGACTTAAATAGTAATACTCATATTGTGGGGATATATTTTCTGAGTACCAACACGTGGCAAGGTGACGCCGATGTGTCAGCCGAGGTGCCACGTGTCCTGGTCGTGACGCCGAGGTGATCTCGGCTAGGCCGAGGTTGCCTCCGAAGATATCGGAATCCGAGATAAGCGGATAAGGGACAAGAGTCCTAGAATGAAGAGGGAACTCAACTTGGATATGGACAAGAGTCCTAGATTGGAAGAAGACTTCAGTTTGGGTAAAGATAAGACTCTTAGAGAGTTTATCCTAATCCCACTGGGAGTCCCAGATTAGCAGTAATCCTAAGTCCATTAGGGCCAGGCTCCTATTGGGGCTAGGATTGTATTGGCTATAAAAGAGAGGCACCCCCATGGGTCTAAGGTATGTTTTTTGATACTCAAGCTTGTGAGTTTAGTACTTGATTTATCTTTGAGAGATATACTGACTTGATCGTCGGAGTGCCCCCGGGTGGTCGAAACCACCACGGGATTCTTATATTTCTGTTGCAGGTCAGTCAGGTGCCATCTATTCTGCCAGTGCTCTCCAGCTGATTACTAAGCGGGCAGTGTGGTTGGAAAATCACCCACACACATATATTAATTCAAAGTGTAGTTCAATTCACTCTCTCTCATGAGTCGCATCGCACCTTTCATCTAAGTTCGCACTTTTCATCTAAGTTTCCATCCAGCATTAAAATCAATTCGTATTTTGTTTTATTCACTAAATTTTTTGTATAAATTATATATTTTTTAAATGTATTTAAATTAGAAGATTTAAAAAGTTTTAAAAAAAAGGTTTGTTACCCTCTTCTAGGTAAGCCTTTAGTGATTCACATATGTGAGCCTTAACACATTTCATCATCCATTTGAGAGACATAAACCGACTATAGATTAGGTTTGTTACCCTCTTCTAGGTCCCTCTCTCTCTATAGTCGGTTTATGTCTCTCAAATGGCTGATGAAATGTGTTAAGGCTCACATATGTGAATCACTAAAGGCTTAAGACTTTGCCCAGTAAGTGGTAGTTTGGTAATTAGAGCCAACTATGCAATTTAGCTTATTTTAATCTAATTTAATCATACCAAATCACATTTTAATTAAATATGCCATAAAATCACATAAATTCTAATGATCATAAATCATCAATCAATTTCAGATTCGGCCGCCGATTAGGCCTTCAATTTACAGTTTAAAGCATAAAACATAAACAGATAATTTAACAATCAACAGATAGATATGCATGTAAACTAGCACATTCAATCGATCAGTTCAGTATTTCAATCGATTCAATTACTTATCATAACCAGTCTCATTTTAGCAGTAATCAGTGGTTAATCGATAAACAGTGGTGAGGGTTGTTACAGTCTCCCTTCCTTCTAAAGAGTTTAGTCCTCTAAACTCGAGTTACCTTCATTCTGGAAGAAAACAGGATTCAGAGGGAACATTTCAGGATATCTCTTGGCCATGTCATCTTCCCTTTCCCAAGTGACATACACGCCACCATGGTTTTGCCAGTCCACTTTCACTAACGGAATCTCTTTGTTTCTCAACTTTTTGATCCGTCTGTTTACAATCTGAACAGTTCGTTCCTCGTAAGTGTAGTCATCACTTAGCACTACACGAGTCGGCTCTATCACATGGAAAGGATCCCGGAGGTAGTCCCTCAACATAGAAATGTGGAACACGTTATGCATATGTTCTATTTCAAGAGGAAGTACTACTTGATACGCTACCGAATTGATTTTCTCGATAATTTCATACGGTCCAACATATCTCAGTGCTAACTTGCCTTTGACTCCAAAACGAGTCTGGCCTTTCATCGGTGTCACTTTCACAAAAACGTGATCACCTATTTCATACTCTCTGTCTCGCCTTCTGACATCCGCATAACTTTTCTGTCGGCTCTGTGCAATTTTCAGTCTCTGTTGTATCAGTTTTACTTTCTCAGTCGTTTCGTACACAATCTCGGGCCCAAGCAAAGGCCCATCTCCAACTTCTGCCTTGCAAATCGGAGATCGATATTTTTTGCCATGCAATGCCTCGAAAGGCGCTATACCAATACTTGAGTGATAACTGTTGTTGTAGGTGAATTCAGCCAATGGCAAATGGCTTTCCCAATTTCCTTGAAAATCAAGGGCACACATTCTCAGTAAGTCCTCCAGAGTCTGGATGGTCCTTTCTGACCGGCCATCTGTCTGAGGATGGTATGCACTACTTAGTCTCAGTTTAGTACCCAATGCAGTCTGTAGGCTTTGCCAGAATCTCGATGTAAATTTTGAGTCCCTATCAGAAACAATGGACACAGGCACTCCATGCAGTCTAACAATCTCATCAATATAGAGTATAGCCAATTTGTCCGCATTATAAATTGTTTTGACAGGTAAAAATGAGCAGATTTAGTCAGTCTATCAATAATAACCCAAATTGAGTCCATACCTTTATTGGAGCGAGGTAAACCAACGATGAAATCCATGGTAATATGTTCCCATTTCCACTCCGGTATCGGTAAGGGTTGTAGTAAGTTTGCGGGTCGTTGATGTTCAGCTTTAACTTGTTGGCAATGAAGACATTTTGATACAAAATCAGCAATTTTTTTCTTCATTCCCGGCCACCAGTAATTCAGTTTCAAATCTTGGTACATTTTTGTATTCCCTAGATGGATAGACAGTTTTGAATTGTGGCTCTCTTGCAGAATTCTTCTTTTCAGTGCAGAGTCATTCAGTACACACAATCTTTCTTGAAATTTCAGTACATTATTCTCAAATTTGAAATCCGATCTCGGTTTAGATTCTCGTTCATCGATGATCTTCTTCAAGAAGGCATCCTGTTGCTGCCTCTCTTTAATCACTTCAATCAGTGCCGGTTGAGCAGAAATAGCAGCTATTGTTAAACCTTGTTCTCGCAAAACAATCTCAATTTCAGATTTTTCAAGGTCACAAAGCAACTCTTTCTGTCTAGTGAGTAAACAGGCTAAGTTCCCAATTGATTTCCGACTCAATGCATCGGCAACGGTGTTGGCTTTCCCCGGATGGTACAAAATCTGTAGGTCATAATCTTTAATCAATTCTAGCCATCTCCACTGTCTCATGTTCAGTTCTTTCTGTGTGAAGAAATATTTCAGACTCTTGTAGTCGGTATATACTTTACATGTCGCCCCATAAAGGTAGTGACGCCAGATTTTCAGTGCAAACACTACTGCAGCAAGTTCTAAATCATGGGTCGGGTAGTTCTTTTCATGCGGTCTCAGTTGTCGGGAAGCATAGGCAATTACTCTCCCATTCTGCATTAAAACACATCCCAAACCCTTATGAGAAGCATCATTAAAAATGGTAAAACCATTCGTACCTGAAGGTAGGGTAAGAACCGGTGCAGTCACAAGTCGAGTTTTCAACTCTTGGAATGCTGATTCCCTTTAGTCAGTCCAGTTAAATGATATCCCTTTTTGAGTCAACTGTGTTAGTGGTAGGGCAATTTTAGAGAAATCTTTGATAAATCTTCTGTAATATCCAGCTAATCCCAAAAAGCTTCGGATTTCTGTAACATTCGTTACTTTAGGCCAATTCACTATTGCTTCAACTTTCTGTGGATCACTTGAAATTCCATCATTGCTAATAACATGTCCCAAAAACATAACGTGATCAAGCCAAAACTCACATTTAGACAGTTTAGCAAAACGTTTCTGTTCTCCTAGGGTCTGCAAGGCAAGTCTCAGATGATGTTCGTGTTTTTCTCTACTCTTGGAATAAATCAGAATGTCATCTAGGAATACAACAATAAAGTCATCGAGGAATGGTTTAAAGATTCTGTTCATGAGGTCCATAAATGCAGCAGGTGCATTGGTAACTCTAAAAGGCATAACTAAAAATTCGTAATGTCCATACCTTGTTCGAAAAACAGTTTTGTCAATGTCTTCTGGTTTAACTTTCAGTTGATGATATCCGGATCTGAGATCAACCTTAGAGAAAACTTGAGCACCCTGTAACTGATCAAATAAGTCATCAATATGCGGCAATGGATATTTGTTTTTCACAGTTACCTTGTTCAGTTCATGGTAGTCGATGCAGAGTCTCAGTGAGCCGTCTTTCTTTTTCACAAATAAGGCAGGTGCACCCCACGGTGAAGTACTAGGCCTGATTAACTTTTTATCTAACAGTTCTTGCAGTTGAACTTTTCATTCTTTCAATTCAGTCGGAGCCATTCGGTAAGGAGCTTTAGATACTGGCTGTGTACCCAGAATCACATCAACGGTGAACTCAATCTCCCTATCAATCAAATTCCCTAGTAGATTATCTGGAAAAACATCTGGGAATTCTCTGACTATAGGAATACTGTTCATATTAGCATTATCATTAGTAGATACGGTCAATACAGAACACAGATATCCCTTACAACCATTCTTAATCAATTTACAGGCTTTCATGGATGAAATCAGATACGGGGGAGGTACTACTCTGACCCCATTAAACACAAATTCGAGTGAACCAGGTGGACGGAAAATCACTTATTTAGTTACACAGTCAATAGTAGCATGATATTTTTGTAACCAGTCCATCCCCAATATTACATCAAAGTGGTCAATGTTCAATGGCAGTAGATCAATATACAGATGCATATCCCCAACAATAATTTCACATGCAGGGTACATATAAGCACAAGTCATAGATCCCCCAACAGGTGAAGATACAGCTAACAGTTAATTCATGGGTTCTAATGGTCTACTCAACTTTCGCGAAAAAGCATGCGATACATATGAATGTGTAGACCCCGAATCAATCAGTACATAAGCATTTTGGGTACAAATAGAGAGGATACCTGACACGACGGTCTCGGTATTTTGTACGTCTCCCGGTACGAGTGCGAACACTCGGATTTGTTTTTAATTTGAATCATTTGCCTACTTTAATAAAGTAAAATTGATGGAAGAATTGGTATTTTAATATTAAACTCAATGAAAATTAATATTTTAAAATTTTAATGACTAAAATACTTTCTTTTTTTTGTGTTGATTTTAGTTAACAAAAATAAACAAATGGTTTAGATTGAAAATAAATCAAAAGATTAGAATTTCAATAACAAAGTTGAAAACTCAAGGTCTATTTTGTTATAAAGGTCAAACCTTAGTTTTTTTTTGTTTTTGTTTTTTTTATTATTTTAAATTTAATATTGGTATTGTTTGATAGATCTCATTGTGTAGACTCCAAAAATATAAATTTTATTAAAAATAAATGTGTATAATAAAAATTATGAAAATTTTAATTTTTGAAATAACAAAATAAAAGTAATAAGTTAGGATAAGTTATCTAGTACTCTTGGGGCATGGTCATGTGGTGCTTAGAAGGGTTATAATTGGTGGAAAAAGTAGAGCCTACAATTTTGTGTTGGGATATGGGACATAATGTTTGATAATTGATTGATAATATTATCATATAGTACACTTCAAACACGTTTCAATTCTTTCCGCCTTTTCATAAGAGTAAAAGAGTCATACAAATAAAAATCTATTGAAAATAGGATCTTATTGGTTAAAAACAATTAGTAGGACCTAATAGAATATTAACCTTACAAGTAAAACTTTTGAATAATTAACCCTAAATAAAAAAATAATATTCAAGTCCATTAAATAATTACATAAATAATTCCGTTACCTTCTGTGTGGGCTAAGGATCAATTGTCTCCAAAATTATGTTGACATGTTCTTAACGCATTTTTAACTGCTTGATATATTGAAAAATTCAAAATAAAAAAAGTAGATTACATTAACATCTCTCGAGGTTTGGATTTAATAAAGATCCCCCTCACGTTTGAGAAATTACACAAACTTTCCTGTCAGTGTAATTATTTTGACGGAATTAACATTGGGATAAAAAAAACATTTTTGCCCCTAAACCTTTATATGTTGAAACTAATAAAAAAATGTAAATATTTGGTTCATGTCATTTCAGAAAAAATGACAACCACCATGTTTGGTTTTGAGTTTTTAAAATTAGTTTTCTGAGTTGTCAATTTATATTTTTATTTTAAAAATATTTTAATCAATCTTTTTTAAAAAAATTTAGATCCACTTAATCTTAATATACTCAAAAAGTAAAAAAATTGAATAAAAATCTTTAAAAAAAACTTATTGAATACAACAGAATACGAAAAATGTATTGAATTTTTGTATTTATTTTATATTTTTTGTATATACTAAATTTTTTAAAGTTTTTCACAAATATCATACTTTTTAAGCATATTTCAATTAGGTATATCTAAAAAATAAAAAATTTACTTAAAATATTAAAACAATTTACTAAAAATTAAAAAATGTGAAAAATAAAAAACACAATCAATTTTCTGTAAAGTAAACTCAATTTTTTGAAACTAAATATGGATAATAATACCCTTTTGTGCTTTTTACGTACCATAAGCCATATTTGGCAGGTAAATGAATTGCAAATGCAAATGGAATGATGTAATAGCTGTTGTGATTGGACTTCTGTTTTTGATACAATGGTAATTTTAAATAGGGAATAAGATTACAAATGACTTTTTTAAGGTCTCAAAAGACAATTCAATCACTTACACTTTCTTTTGCTTGTGTCATTAAGATTCTTTTAACAGGTCTAACATCCACTTCATGGTATGGGGGTTTGTAAAATGAGATTATTAATTATAAGGGTGAGAATGTAATTTTTAAAACGTCCGCAGTGGTAATGTAATTGGGCTAAACGGAGGTGTCAGTGTAATTTATCCAAAACGAAAATACAAAGACACAATCATGCAACAAAAAGAACAATAAAAAAGGAAAATGTTATGGTGTGCACCCTTTTAGGTGTGCACCCTTTTAGGGGTGCATACCATATGCATCCTACCACAAAAAATGTAATTTTACTCTAAAATTTCATAATATTAATCACAAAATGCGTCGTATTTTCTCAAATTAGCATAACAAAAAATGTAATAATCAAGTCACACTACAAGAAAATACACCTTTGGCAACTAAATTTTTAGTCGCCAAAAGTCCCTTTTTAGTAGCTAAATGTCAAATTTCCACTTTTCCCGACAAAATCTTTAAGTCGTCGGGTTTGTCGTGAACAGACAGTCGGCAATACCTTTGGCGACTAAAAAACATTTAGTCGGCAATACACAGGTCTTCTGCGACTAAGATTTTAGTCGCCAATAGTCAATTCCATTTTTGGAAATTATACCTTTGGCGACTAAATTATTAGTCGCCAATAGTTAATTAATTTTTTTATTATTTATACATTTGGCGACTATTTTTTCCGTCGGCAATGCTCAATCTTTTGGCGGCCACAGTGTTTAGTCGCCAAAAACATTTTTGAAAAAAAAAAAAAATTTCCCTTTGTGCCTCATGGCACGCTTCGAACCTGAGACCTCCAAGTTTCCAAACTTTAACCACACACTCCAACCCAGTATGCCACTAAACCATCTCATGATTATAGTTGCAACTTATATTATTTATATATTACTTTCACTAGTATTAATACAAAACAATATATATAAATGTATTTATATATATTCAATATAATTTATGTAAAAAATAAATTATTTATTAAAAAAAATTTAGATCACTTTTGGCGACTAAAAAAATTATTTAGTCGCCAATTCTATTATTTTTGGGCTACTAATTAATTTTCCGTCGCTAAAGAAAGCTATTCCGCCTAAAAACCTACCCTTTTGGCGACTAAACCTGTTTTTAGTCGCCAAAAACCTCCCCCTTTGGCTACTAAAGTGAATTTTAGTCGCCATAAACCTGTTTTTAGCTACTAATTTTTTTTTAGTAGCTAAAAAGCTTGACCTTCAGCGACCAAACTGTTTTTAGTCGCCAAAACAGGTACAATCAGCGACCAAAGTGGTTTTTAGTCGCCAAAACCTTAATTTTTGGCTACCAAATGGTTTTAGTCGCCAAAAACCCTAACCTTTGGCTACTAAAAATTTTTTAGTCGCTAAAACCCCCCCTTTGGCGACTAAACTGCCTTTTAGTCGCTAAAACCATTGCATTCGGCGACTAAACTCTTTTAGTCGGCAAAAGTGACCAATTTTGGCGACTAATTCCATTTTAGTCGCCAATTCTACGACTTTCAGCGACGAAAATTCCCATTTTAGTCGCCAATAGTGTTTTTTGTTGTAGTGTCACAAACTTTTGCAATATCAATCACAAATTTTTGAAGATTTTGTTGGGTCAATTTGTAGCAAGGTTATGCGTTTTATGATTAATATTACAGTTTTTTATGATAAAATTACATATTTTTATGGTATGGTGCATATGGTGTGCCATAAGATTTTCCTAAATAAATAAATAAATAAATGGGACACCATTGTTTGGTTTATGTTTTGAGATATTATTTTAAAAATAATTTGCGGAGAGAGTTTAGAAAATTAAAAAATTTATTTGATTATATATTATGAAAATAGTTTCAGAGTTTTAAAGCTTGGGATGATTTTTTTTTTTTTTATAGTTAAATAGATTGTTGTGAGAAAAAATGATTGAGAATGAGAGAGAAAAAAGAAAAATAAATTGATTGATGTGTAATAAAGAAAAAAAAAGTAATTTTGAAATTTAAAAAAAAATAAAAAATTCAACCAAACATGTTTTTAAAATTTTCTCTCTAGGAATATGTTTGGAGAAACGAACCAAATATGCTCTATCTCCCTATCCCTGTTTTAATAAAAGCATAAATATAAAAACATGGTACCACCAGCTAACAACAATGCTACATACCACTAAATTCCTACCACTAACACCATCATTAATGATGTGACAAATAAAAAAATAAAAAAAAAACTAAGACACAAAACACCCATTGCCACATCCCTAGTGCAACCACTAATTAGTTGTTTGCATCATTTTTCCACCAGCTAATACTAAACACAATACAATCACGGTGACATTCACATAAATATACACATGACAGTTTTTAATAGGTTTTACTCCCCTTCAACTATTATTTTGTATCCCTATCTTCAAAAAAAAAAAAAAAAAACACTATTATTTTGTATCATTTTATCCTCTCAATTAAAAATTATTACAACTAAATCCCCTCATTGAGTAAATTTTTCAATTTGAACCTTTATGACTAAAATACCCTTTCATCAATTGAAAAAAATTACACTTTATCCCCTTGAACTATCACATAATATAACTTTTAATTTAGACTTTCTTCTTCTTTTTTTTTTTTCATTTTATCACTAAATTAATTTTTAGTTTGTTGGAAAAAAATTGAAAACAAAAAAACAAAAATATTTATGAAAAAATCTAAAAAATGTTTACTAAAGACAAGAAACATAAAAATATACAAGCATTTGGTTTACTATATTTTTTATTTTTTTTTTGTCTATAGTGATTGTTTTTTATTAAAAAAATTCAAAAATATTTAAATTTTAGGTGCATCTAAAAATTTAAATTTTCTGATTAAAATATAAAAATAAAAAATACAAAATATTATTTAAAAAAATGTATTTTAAATTAAAAATCAAATTTATTTATTTTAGTTGCAGGAATAGAGTGATATTGAATGATAGTTCAAGGGAGTAAAGTGTAATTTACTTCTATAGTTGAAAGGATATTTTCGTCATTAAAGTTTGAATTGAAAAAGAAAAATTAATTCCTAAAAGGGATTAAATGTTATAATTTTTAGTTTAAGGGAGTAAAGTGATATGAGACAATAATATTGAGATACAATAATGTAATTTGCCCTTATTAATACATGGGCAAGATACATATACATCTCTCGAGATTTAGCAAAATTATAGATATCCCCTTGAGGTTTGAGAAATTACAGATACTCCCCTGAAGGTACTATTTGGGTAACAAATTAGGGGGCAAATTGTTATGAAAATATAAACCTCAAGGGGCAATTAGTTATGAAAATATAGACCTCATGAGGGTATCTATAATTTCTGAAACCTCAGGTGAGTATCTGTAATTTAGCTAAATTTCGAGGGAGGTATATATAATTTGCCCATAATACATATATGGCAACTATTAGATTTATAAGTACATACATGATGTACTTATTAAAATGCATTTATGTATAGTTTATCTTGGTCGTATTGGACAAACAAAAAGACAGTACCACATCGACATAGTATCACAATTTATTTATTTTTAAAAGAAATTCTACTATACCTCTAGAAAGGATTGTATTATATGCATATTTAATTATGTCATTTTTTTAATTATAATAATATTTTAGTTATAACTCATAAATTTTTTAATTATGCTTAATGTGATATTTGATTATAATTTTTCTTTTAATTTTTTTATTAAAAAATAATATAATTATATATATATATATATATATATATATCTTTTCTATCTTTCTTTCTATTTCACATCTTTCCGGTAACAAGACAAGATCTCTTTTCTATCTTTCTTTCTATTTCACATCTTTCCGGTAACAAGACAAGATCCCATGCCTCACGGACAAGTGTGCCCTGACTTGGAGTTGAGTTGTGTTGGTGAGACACAAAAGTAGGACACTCCATGTCTATTTTGAGGAAAACTTAAATATAATAATGGTACTATTGCACTTATAGTAACATGTACCACCAACTAATATTAAACACCCTACAATACAATCATGGTGACAATCACATAAATACAAATTATTAATACGTATATGACAACTATTACATTTATGAGTACATATGATGTTTTATTATTGGACAAACAGAAAGATACCTACAGTATCACAATTTTTTTATTTTATTTTATTTTATTTCAGATCCAATTTGTTTTGTTTTGTTTTGTTTTATTTTGCTTTTTGTTTTTTGGTTTTTTTTTTCTTCTCTTTTTTAACTACAAGTACACTTTTAAAATTATCTCAAATATGAATTATCCCTTATAATTTTGAAAATTATAAATATGTTCTTGTTAGAATTTGTCATTTAACAGAGTTAACCAAAAAAAAAAAAAACTAAACTACTCTCTTATACAGTAATAAATTATCATAATTGTTAATTAAAATATATTTTTAATATCATTAAAAATTATTAATTAACTTAATAATTAATTAATAAAATTTATCATTTGTTATGTGATTAAAATTTTAAAAATGTGAGATGCAATTTTTTAAAGTTGAATGATTAAGACTCCCTCAAAACTCCTATCCTCTCACCCCCACACACACGTGGGGGTTGGGGATTGGGAGAGAAGAAAAAAAAGAAAAAAAAAAGAAAAAAAAAATAGACCAATCAAAAACAAAGGGGGTCAAAGGGGTGGGAAAAAGGGGTCTTAAACATTTTTGTTTTTAAAATTATAAAAAAAATTATTTATTATTTATTTTTATTTTGTATGAATTTAGTGTCGCCCTGCCATAAGATCACGAGACAAGATCCCATGCCTACTGGACACGTGTGGCTTGACTTGGAGTTGAGTTGAGTTGGTAAGACACAAAAGCGTCAATTTTCATAGTCCACGCGCTTTGGTGACTAATGCCTACTTCTCCATTTTGACAACGTTTTATGAGGGCTGTGATTGGTGTGAGTCCTGATTCCTGAAATTTTTCTCCTAAATATTTTTAACAATAATGTTTGGGACCACTAAAATAGCAGTACTAAAGTTGCACTAATAAGGTGATATTGCTGTGGATTCCATTTTGATGTGATAGTTTGATTTTTATTTTTTTTGGACACTATCAACTCATTAGAACTGACATTAATACTCCTAAATTAGTTATTTGTCAATTCTTGGGACTCCTTAACTCAACTCAACCCCAAATTTGGGCAAAGTGGGGCAACACCTGTCTGCTTCCAATACAACATCTCCCTATTCTTGCCAAAGGAGATGCTAAGAAAACAGTTACAATACATAGGATGTTGGGGATTAGGTGAACACTTTGACACTCGGTCAAAATTTCAGTTTCAATTTTTGCTTCTTTCTTTCTTTTCCTCGTTGATGCTAGCCATCTTCCTTGTGTTTTCACCTATGTTGAATCATTCTATATGTGGCCAAAAGTGTCTTCTTCATGCTTGATATTTCTTTTAAATATTTTTCAGAATAGATTAGATTGTCCTCTGTTGGCTTGGTCAACTTTCCCATCCAGTCTAATTTATTGTGGATCTATTTCAAGTTCATCTTTATGATTTGAATAGTTTATTTTACAAGATTAGTCGAGCAAATCATTCATACCAAAAATTAGATCAATTGGATATCGATAGTTACTTGATCAGATCATATTAATTTAAAATTTTTATTTTTTTGGATAAATATAATCTTATCAAGTGGTTAATAATGTCTAATTAATTTAATTTTTGACACAAATGATCTATTTAAAAAAATCTTACAAAATAAATTATTTCAACCATTATAATGAGCTCAAAATAACTTGAAAGTGGGCCAAATTAAATGGGCCTATATTGGAGTCAATCTTATTATTAGATTTTTTTTGTTTTGTTTTGTTTTTTTGTTTTTGTTTTTGTTTTTTTTTTTTTTTTTGTGAGATCCTTAGGGTCTGTTTGGTAACGTTTACATTTTTAGTTTATATTTATGAAAAATTTATAAACTAGTTTTTATTTATTTTTTGTTTATTTTTAAAAAAACATAAATTACAAACGCGTTTGGTAATTGACCAAATGTTTAAAAAAATTTAAAAATATAAAAAAGAGTGAGAAATGGCAAGTGGTGGTAAGTGGCAGCAGAAGACGGTGGTGGAGAGTGGTGACGGTGGGTGGTGGGTAGCTGGTGGTGGTGGGTGGGTGGTAGCGAGTGGGTGGTGGTGGCGGCAGGTGGGTAGCGGATGGGTGACAGGTGGGTGGTGAGTGATGGTGGCGGGTAGTGGTGGCAGGCGGTGGATGGCAGTGGCGGGTGGTGGTGATAGGTGGTGGATGGTAGTAGCGGGTGGTGGGTGGTGGCGGGTGGATGGCAGGTGGGTGGTGGCTTTTTTTTTCTAAAGCCCTTCCTAGATCTCTCGACCAAACCAAACACAGCGTAAAGAATTTCTCATCAATAATTAAGCAGCTCAATGCAGGTTTTTTTCTCCTCGAAAATCTATAAATTCCATGCCAAGTACATCACAAATATAACACTATACTCTTTTCATCTAACATCAACCCAAAAAACAATTTATGAATTGGATATAGATAATGATGTAGAGAACCCAATTGCTCACACAAATCGACTAGGCGGACAAGCATATCCAAACACAGTCGCCTTAAAATGTCATAATTACCCAATAAGTAATTAAAAACAAAAACAAAAGAGGAGAAAAACATGAAACACAGTTCATGTATTTTGATAACCCACCGTTTGCGTTTGATTGCTGAGGAAAAAAAAAAAAAAAGAATCGGAAAACCAAATATTAAGTCTTTTCTTCACTGTTGCTTTGGTTTCTCCGAAACAATAATAATAATTATAATCGGTAAAGTAAAATAAAATAATTAATTTTACGATGATAAATGATAAGGTGTAATTTAATTTACAGGAACACTGGAAAATTTAGCACCAAAACAAATAAATAAATAAATAAAAAGAAAAGAAAATTTGTAATCTATTGTTGGCCCAGCAAATGTTTAGTAATATCGGCCCAAACAAATGGCCCAAGTATATATTTATAATTAATAATTTTTAATAATGTTAAAATTTTATTTCAATTAATAATTTAAATAATTTTATTATTGTACTGGTGAACAATTAGAAATTTCACTTTTCAATTAATTTTGTTAAATAAAAAATTCTGACAGAAAGGTATTTGTAATTTTTCAAATCACATGGATAATTCGTATTTTAAACAAAATTCAGAGGTGTATTTGTAATTTATTATTTTTTTTTTTAATAACTTTGGCATTATTAGGGAGTAGCAGTTTAAGGTTTTTTTTTGAGCCTCATACTAAGGGTTGGTTTAGGATGTGAGTTGACTTTTTAACTTTTTAGTTATTTTAATTTAGGATTAAAAAGCTTTGTTTGGGATGATTTTTTTGGTTTTTTTTTATTTTTGAGAGAAAAAAATAAAATGATTATGGTTTGAATGTGATATTTTGTCTTATTGACTTTTTAATTTATTTTGTCTTTTTATACCTATTTTAGCCCAAATATGATATGCCAAATGAGCGCAAAATTTTGTGCATTTTTTAGTTTATTTTTTTATTTTTATAACTGTTGAACCACCTCATGATTAGGTTTGTTACCCACTTCTTTTGAGGTACTGTTAAGCGAGAAGTTTTATGTACATGCACCTTGTTATATATTTTTGTGATATATGTGTTTTTGTAATAAATATTATATATATTTTTATTTTGTAGAGTTATAATAATTTATACTTCATAAATGAAGTTACGCATTTTTGTATTTGAAGTAATATTGCACATTTTGTGATTAGAAAATAATTGGATAAAATAAACATGTAACTTTACTACAAAAATGCACAAAGTTACCTTAAAAATGCGTTAACTTCATTTATGGATCATAAATTAGCGTAATTCTATTTATATATATATATATAACATACATTTGTCACAAAAATACGTAATATATATTACAAAAGTACATAACAAGGGTATGTTAAAATAGTTGTTAAAGTTCAATTAATTAAATTTTTTACACGAATAATTATAATTTAAATTATTTACATCACCGAAACGAGTTTGTGTCTAGTCTATATATATATATATAAAATAAAAACAAAGTTCTTATTTTGTTACAAAAACAAAAGCAGAATCTGAAAAAAAAATTATTAAAACAGAAAAGTAAACTAATCACTTACCTTATTGTTTTCTCGAATAAAATTTGATCAAGTCCAGTGTTAAACACTGTATTCTTAAGACAGATTTGTCCTCTCCTGCTCACAGATATTGGACGTTTGTTTCCTAGGTTGAAATGATCAATGACAACTGGTAGCAACATTACCAACTAATTGTCCAACGATCACACTTTGTGTTTATACACTTTCTCATAAAAAAATAAATGCAGCAAAATGCAGAGAGTAATAGTAGAAGCAAGATAAAAAATAATTGAGTGTAAAATCCAAATGAGGGATTGACTATTTATAGGAGAACTTGTGGCTTTTTAGAATAGGTTTCAACAGGTACCAAACTTGTTTGGACAAATATGAACAAGTGCAGTACTTGTTCGGGTTTAAATTTGAACAGATAAAATCTATTCAGGTTTAATTTAAACAGGTAGGAACTTGTTTAGTAAAGAGGAATAGGTGCATTGGACCAAACGAATTAATTTGAATTTCAAACCGAAATTCAAATTCCAAATAGTAAGAATTTAATTTTAGAAAAATAAAATTTAAATGTTTTTTGCCCAAAAAGATAAGTATTGGGCCGGACAAGCCCGATCAAACCTCACACCATGCACCCGTTGTCACGATCCACTCCCCGTACCCAAGGGTTAAGCATCGTGATGGCCAGTAACTGAAGTTACATCCGCCCAATTCTTGAACAAATTAATAAACATGAGCGAAAATAATATTTAAGTGAGGGTACCAAAATAATTATTAAAACTTCTATTTTTATTACAAAATTTATTGATCAAAAGGCCGATATTTACATATAAAAAAATATCATAAAAGTGTTGTGCGTGTCTATTCTGCAATCCCGCGTCTAAGACTTTCTAAAAACTATTTCTGAATTGCATTATTTCCTAAAAATTGGTAAACAACTATAAGTACATGGCAGAGTGAAAAATATTATAGCAAGAGTATAAAGAATACAAAATAACCATGGATAGTTATGTAATTAAAATACGTAAAATAATTTAGTCTGAACAAATAATCATTTAAGTAGCAAAATTGAAATTATGTAAATAAATAACCATAACCACGGTACCGAACAGAAAAAAACAGAGGTCATAGGAGTGACAGTCAAAATAGAGGTACGGATTCAAGAGGTTGCTCGTACAGATTATAGAGGTGGCTCCAACAATAGTGTAACAATTATCTCCGCACAACACTTTGTTCCCCACCAGAAACAGAGGTCAATGGATCCATGACAAATAGAGGGCCACAAAGTAACCAAACAGAAGCTAATGGTTATTTAAGTCCCCCAAGGCGTAGGACTCCCGTGGTGGTACTTACAAAACATAATTGTTTATAAGGTCATATTCAAATATTCTTTAAAATATAAACAAACATATCTATGGGTTTTATTTTAACAAATAGGGTTCAGAAAATAATTTACGTAATTAAAATATTAATATAATTAATAATAATTTATAAAACATAACTTGTATCAAACAAATATGGTAAGTCAAAACACACGTAAAATATATTATGGTGACTCAAGATATAATATAACTCATCTTAACTTTAATACCTTACTCTTTCTTTCCTCTATCAAAGACTCTCTCAGCTTCAATTATTTTTCCCTTCATTTTCTTCCACTTTTCTTAGTTCCTTTTCCTTTCATTGTCTTTCCTTTATTTCTCTCTTCCATAGATTGAGCAACTTCTCCCTATTTATGGAGAGGTGAGACCATTCTCAGGCCAACACGTGGCCGATTCAAATCCTCATTTGGATTGCTTCATAACTTCACTTGATTTGCTCATTATAACCGTAGATTTATTCTTATCTTAATAAATATTTAAGGTAATTACACCTTGGCCCAGTTTCCTAGCATAACTATATAAATAAATTAATCTCTAATTAAATTACACTCTATTGTATATCAATAGAAAATTAATTATTTATTTTACTATCACATCCATTATTATTATTATTATTATTATTGTTGTTGTTGTTGTTGTTGTTGTTGTTGTTGTTATCAATATTATTATTTATTTACTCTTACTTTTATATTTATTTATTTACTATCTTTAATTTTAATTTAGCCCAACTAATATTATAATTTCATATTTCTGTTAATTTGGCCCTAAATAATAATCTCTAATTAATCTTATATTTGATAATCCAATACTAAATTAGATTTTGTATTTATTATTATTTATTTAATAATATATTATCATATACAACTATAATACTAGTATAAAATTTAAGGGACAACTTAAATTTTCGAGTTGTTACACAAGCCCAGCCCGTTCGACTGACCGACCAGACAGAAACAGTGGCATGTGTGCACTTGTGTGCAGGGTTGCCATTATGATGACTTTTATGTAACAGGCTTTAATCCCATTCCCTTCGATGAACTATCCATTTGATCTTTTGCCAAACCTTTTGTTAACGAATCCGCAATATTCTCTTTAGATTTTACATAATCTATTGAGATTATTCCACTTGAGAGTAATTGCGTTACAGTATTATGTCGACGACGAATATGTCGTCGCTTACCATTGTCTAAAGCAATGAACTCAGATTCCATTGTGGATCGTGAGATGCATGTTTGTTTCGTGGATTTCTAAGAAACAATAGCGCCTCTAGAATAAAGACATATCCACTAGTGGATTTTGAATCTTTATTGTCCGATATCCAATTTGCATCACAATAGCCTTTGAGTACTGCTGGATATTGAGTAAAGTTTAAGCCACGATCACTGGTAAATCTTAGATATCTAAGAACCCAAATAATTGCTTTCCAATGGTCTTCTCCAGGGTTACTAGTGTACCTACTCAATTTACTAACAACATAAGCTATATCAGGACGAGTGAAACTCATTAGGTACATTAGGCTTCCAATGATTTGGGAATATTTTAACTGAGACACCACATCACCTTTATTTTTCGATAAATAAAAATTGATGTCTACGAATGTTCTTACTACATTCACATCATCTTTGATATATTTACCAAGAATTTTCTCAATATAATGAGATTGTGATAATGCATATCAATTAAATGATTTAGTAATTTTCATTCCTAATACAACATCAGCGACTCTTATATCTTTCATATCAAATCTTTTGTTCAGCATTTGCTTGGTTGATTTGATTATGTTTTGGCTGCTTCCAATGATAAGCATGTCATCCACATAAAGACAAACGATAACATAACCTTTCTCAGTGTTTTTAACATAGACGCACATGTCACATTTGTTTATCTTAAACCCATTAGTAAGCATAGCGTGATCAAATTTTTCATGACATTGTTTAGGAGCTTGTTTTAATCTATAAAGAGATTTTATAATCCGACAAACTTTCTTTTCTTGCCTTGGCACTACAACCCTTTCGGGTTGCTCCATATAGATCTCTTCATTTAGATCACCATTTAAGAAAATTGTCTTAACATCCATTTGATATATCTCTAAATTATACAACGTTGCTATAGTAATAAGCATACGAATGGATGTTATTCTTGTCACAGGAGAATATGTGTCAAAATAGTCCAGACCTTAATTTTGTCTGTAATATTTTACTACAAGTCTTGCTTTATGCTTGTTTATTAAACCATCTGCTTCCATTTTTCTCTTGAATATCCATTTATACCCAAAAGGTTTAGAACCAAATGGAAGATCTACAAATTTCGAAGTATGATTCTGCATAATGGATTCAATTTCATTATTAACAGCCTCTTTCCACAAAGGTGCTTCAGGACCTGTCATTGCTTCCTTAAAACTTTGAGGTTCATTTTCTAACAGGTATGTCAGAAAATCTGGACCAGAAGATTTTGATGTTCTTGCTCTCTTACTTCGTCTTGGCTTATCATCAGTTAAATTCTGTTGGTCGAGACCATTATGAGTCTCTTGTGTTTGATTGTTATTAATCTCTTGACTTTGTGTACAATCATAAGTTTTTTTATGTGAACTTAATTCTTGTCCTTTGTTGTAAGGAAAAACATATTCAAAAAATACAGCATTCCTTGACTCTATAATAGTGTTTACATTTATATCAGGTATTTCTAAATTATGTGTCAGAAACCGATATGCACTACTATTCTGAGCATAACCAATAAACACACAATCTACCCACTGTTTTTAGTCCTATCTTAGTCTTTTCGAACAGGAACTTCTAACCTTTTTCGAACAACCTCCACACTTTTAAGTATTTATAGGAAGGTGGTTGTAACAACCCTCACTCCATCTTGTATGCGTCACATGCAATTATATGTTTTCGTCTGTTTAAACTTGCATTGTGGATCTTGTCTTGTTTTGCTTAAGTGTTGTTTGCTTTGCTTTGTTTGTTGCTTGGTGTGTGTAGCCGAGGTCATCCTAAGCCTAGGTCACCTTTGAGCCTCTTATGCCTAGGACCATCTTGGGATCACCTTGACTGACCTTCACCTTCACCCTGGCATATTGGCCGAGATGTCATTATTAGGCCGAGGTGTTCATCACCAGCGCCAGATGTGTAATTATCTAGACCGAAAATGTTATCCTGTACGTAGTGATCTTGTTCCTGGATTGGTGCGACCTAACCGATGTGTGGCACAGCTAGGCAAGTGTCATCCTCTAGCCGAGATCATTGTTCCCTTACTTACCGATGCTTGTTCTTAGCCGAGATCATTACCTGCCGGAGTGCCTATGCCATCTTGCTTGTTGAGCACACTTTGTCATAGTCTTGTCTTTCACACTCATCACCTTTTTGAGTAGAGCCAACCAGCCGTTGCCATGTGTCCAAGCTGAGTGTTAAATCAGCTGGAGAGAGAGAAATGTATCATTTGTTATATGTCTTTGTTCTTGAGGAGAGAAAAGCTCTAGAAGAGGGAGAAGGAGTTCTTAGAGAGGGAATAATTTTCTAAGCTTGATCTTCACACCTTGAGTCGTTAGATTCGTGTCTTGAGGTTAGAATCTTGATCTACTCTTGTTTGTTCTTATTGTTCATCTAGCTGCATTGCATGATCGAGCACGATTTGTAAGCCATGCATTGATTTAAAGTTTGGTTTTAGAAAGAGAAAGTGATATTCATGTTTCTTGGTAAAAGCCTTGTTTGATCCGAAAGCTTGCATCAAGATTCATGTTTTGTGTTTGTTTTCATAAAATCTTCGAGTATGGGTACCACAGGTCCTGTTTTTGAATTCATAACATGAAATCTCAGATTTTGTTAATGATAAGTTATGAATTTTTTGCATCTATGTTCTTCATGTTCTTCAAGAAAGGGAAACCCAGATTTTCCCGACTTTATTTCCTTGAATGTGGCATTGGGGCCACACCTCGGCAAGGAGGTGTGGGACCTCGGTCAAACCTTGTTAGTGCCCAGCAAGTTTTGCCCGAGATGAGAAACAGTGTTTTGTTTCGGTTCGACTTAGTTTTGAAGGAATGCCAAGATCATTTGCATTCATGTAAAGCTTGTTTGAAAGTGCATTCAATATACCTCGCCATGTGTTTGTAGGACTTGAACTCTCGCTTGACCCGGACGTTTGAAGGACTAGGTGAGTGGTGTCTTTAATAAAGCTATGTTAATATGTTTTGATAAGCCTGCTTTGCTATGTTTTGAAAAGTATTTAATCAGCTGAATGATTATCCTGTTTTGTGTGCCAAGTATAAGTTTTGTTTTGGATGACATTCTCGTAGTCCGTACGTGTTAGGGGACTATATGCATTTGTAGCACAACTTTTGAAAGTCCGTACGTGTTAGGAACTATAAGCATTTGTAGCACAACCTTTGAAAGTCCGTTACGTGCTAGGGGACTATAAGCATTGTAGCACAAGTTCTTACGTGCTAGAGGACTCTAAGCTTTTGTACAGACCTTTGTTAATGCTCACCCCTTGAAACTTGAAAGCCTTGAAAAGACTTTGATTGATGAAGCTTGAAAGACTTTTAAATGAACTTGTTTGTCTTTGATTTGTGCAAGATATAATGTGTATCGCTTTGATGAAGATCCCGATATTATTCATGCAAACCCTTTATTACTTGTACCATTCACTGAGTATCTAAGCTCACCCTCTCTATATATATGTAGGTGATGAGCAGGACGGCGGGAACGCCTAGATGTGCTTTGCAACTTGTTTTGGACTCGCATTTTTGTAGCATCTTGAAGATCATGCTTCTTAGCTTGTAATTCATTGGTGTTTTGTATATGATGGCTCGAAAGCCTTTTGGTCAAGATGTATTTTTGTATTTCATTTTATTGTATCCAAGTTGTAAGACTTGATAAGATTGTGACATTCCATTCGATCTATACACGGCTCTTATGGACTAATTGAATTGTAATATATATTGCTTCCGCACTTGTGAGCCCCATATATTTAACTCTGATTGTGTGGTGAATTTTGGAAGTTGGCCTTCGGTAATCTCAGATTCTGGCCATCACGGCATCATTCTATGAGGGGCGGAATGGGGTCGTGACAGATTGGTATCAGAGCACAAGTTTCTTATAGTACGTCACTCACACACTTCGAGTCTAAAGAGCATAGGATTTCCTTAGAATTGATGTTAGATTGCATCATAATGCTTGCTACTTGACAATGTGTGCATCATCTTGGCGTGACTATTTGTTATTTGCAATGCATATTATTTGATCGTTTTGTTTTAAAATCACATTTGCATACTTTTAGCATCATGAGAAGGGGTAGACCACAGTTGGCCGAGATCATCCCGAAGACAGATTGGACAAATTAGAGAGATTGGTCGAAGGTTTGGTCCGTGAGTTGAGACAACTAGGCCACAAGACACTAGTACTAGTTCTACCAGGCCGAGTAGACAACGGCTGACATGCAATTCCACCTCCACTCCTCAGCGCCGCAAGTGCCTCCATAGCAAGTTTATATGGGAAGCACCATAGCCTTGAACAGAGAGTTCAAAAGATGAAACCGCCGAGGTTCTCTAGGGGTATAGAGCCGATAAAGGCCGAGGCATGGGTTTTGGAAAATGGAGAAGTTATTCGAGATTTTTCCAACACCGACTGGCCCAGAACGGTGTCATTGTAGATGTTACTGTTAGATGAGATGCACGAAGATGGTGGATTGATGACTCGAGAAAGCAATCCAGGTTTGACTTGGGCTAGAGTATTTTGGAGTTGTTCTACAATAGCATTTTTCTCTTTAGTGTTCGAGACGCAAGACCACATGAGTTCAGACTTTGGGGGAGGGCAAAGACAGTGGCAGAATATGATCGTCTTTTACGAGTTGGCGAGATCTGACGCCTCCTGGTCGATGATGAATATAGAAAAGCCAGGAAAGTTTGGAAAGTAGCTTCGTGGGCCGATACAAGATTCGAGATAAACATGCTCAACATGCGCTGACGCCGAGTATTGGACTAAGGCATCCTTGCTAGAAGCTACTTGAACGTATAGAATTCAGGAGAGAGCGAGAAGAGACAGCAACTATGATATCCGAGTTCCGTTTAACGCCAAGAAAAACGAATGTGGGCGCGTCAAGCAACTCGAACCAGGAAGGTATGCTAAAGCCGACGTGTGCAAGTTGTAGGAAAACGCATTCTGGAGTTTCCGTTGGGCATCAGAGCCTGTTTGAATGTGGTGAAATGGGTCATGCGCGTGAAAGACTGTCCGATAGGCAAGGCTGATGATGGTAGAAGAATGGGAAGTACTCGGGCTCTGCAACAGAGAAATAACATTGGGTAAGGGCCTAGACGAGAACACGGGCAAGAGTTTTTGCATTGGTATAGGAGACACTCATGAAGCTGAGGACAGTGTGTCATGGGGGTGGGTGGGGGTATACTTCCCAAATGCTCTAAAGATGCATACATATTGATTGATTCAGATTCTACACATTCATTTGTATCTTCTAAGTTGCCGAGAAGCTAAACATACGAGAAACAAGAACCCTTGATTATGTGTTATTGTGTCTGTCTATCTGGGAGAGCTATGATTTGTTGCATCCATTTATACGGGCGTGTGTCGTTGTGATTGAGGATGTAGAATTATTAGTTGATTTAATGCCGTTAAGCATGACTCACTTTGATGTCATATTGGGAATGGACTGGTTTAGTAACGAATCTGATCTATTAATTGTGTTTCAAAGAATGTCACCTGAAACCCCTAAAACAAGCCGAGGTATTTTCCACGTAAAGGAGTAGTACCCCGCCTTACTTAATCTCTCCATGAAAAGCCTATAAGTTGATCAAAAGGGTGTCAAGTTACTGTGTAGTATACTAAGTGATTGAATGGAAATGTTGAGTTAGCTGACTCCCACGTGTTAGAGAATTCCCGATGTTTTTTCCAAATGAATGCCTGGCAGTTAGTTGGACTACAGGAGATAGAATTTACAGTTGATGTTATCTGGAACCCAACCTATCTCCAAACCACCTATAGAATGGCCTAGCCGAAACTCAAGGAGCTGAAACTACAATTAACAAGAATTGTGGATATAGGGATTTATTAGGCCGAGCACTTCACCTTAGGGAGCACCAGTTCTATTTGGTCAGAAAAAGGATGGACAACTTTTCGTCTTTGTATCGACTACCGAAAGAACTAAATAAGGTGACATTAAGAATAAATATCCATTACCGAGGGATTGACTGATTTACTTGATCAACTCAAGGGGCAACGGGTCTTTTCTAAGATTGATCTGAGGTCGGGCTACCATCAGCTAAAGTTAGGCGAGGATGTCAAGAAGACTGGCTTTAGGAACAAGGTAATGGCCACCACGAATTGTTGTATCGCTTTCGGAGTGACAACGCTCCTCAACAATTCATTGGATCTTGATGAATAGAGTTTTTTAAGACCGCACCTAACGAGTTGTAGTTGTTTTCATCGACGACATCTGATCTATTCCAAGAGTGTGATGAGCATGAGAAGCATTTGGACTAGCTTACAAATCTAAGAGACAGGATTATATGCCAAGCTTAGCAAAGTGTGAATTTGGCTTTTCAGCATTTCATTTTTGGGCCTGGTGATTATATGAAGAAGGAATCTCTGTTGATCCAAAGTAAGATTGAAGCCGTCGTGAATTGGCCGACGCCGGGACTAATGTGGTCCCGAGGTCGTAGTTTTTCTGGGTTTGGCCGGCTATTATAGGAATTTTGTGAAGGATTCTCAGATTGCAGTACCACTGACACAACTTACTTAGAAAGGAGTGGCGTATGAATGGACTGAGGATTAGGGAATCAACATTTCAGGAGTTAAAGATGAGGTTGGTTACAAACACGAATACTTATACTACCGTCAGACAAAGAATAATTTCATATTTATAGTGAACGCTGCATCATAAGGGATTGGGTTGTTGCGTTTAATGCAAGGAGTAAGGTTATAGCGTTGCATCCACGTCAGTTGAAACAGTCACGAAAAGAATACTCCTAACCCATGATTTAGAGCTAGCAGCGTGGTGTTTACTTTGAAGATTTGGCGTCATTACTTGTATGGGGCTTCTTGCCATAGTTTTCACAGATCATCAGAGTTTAAAGCACTTATTCACTCAGAAGGAGTTAAAATTTGAGACAGAGAAGTGGCTTGAGTTATTGAAGACTTAGAACATGCCAAATTCAGTATCACAACAGTGAAGCAAACTCCAGTAGCCGACGCGCTTGACAGTAATCATTGGAAGTTCTAGCATGCTTAACATGATTTCAGTGGAGCCGACGTTAAGAGGAAGTGAAACCAGAAAAATGGAAGAAGATTCTTCAAGAAAGTTGTCGAATGAGATTATCACTAAGCCGAGGTTAGGGTACACTATTGAAATCAGGTTACTAAAGTTTGAAGGAAGATTGTGCAATGGCTGACATTCCAGAGTTGAAAGAAAGATTCATGGCCAGGCATCTCATGGTTCACCAGATTTGCTGTTCATCCAGGGAACACTGATGTACAAAATGTGAAACAAACTTTTTGTGGCCGAAATATGAAAAGAGAAATAGCCGAGTTCGTATCCCCAGTGTTTGCCTTGTCAATAAGTGTAAAGCAGAACACCAAGAGGCCAGCAGGACACTTCAACCTTGCCGATTCCTGGTGGAAATGGGAACACATCCTCCATGGACTTTTGTGGTTGGTTTTGCCGAGGACACAAACAGGCATGGTCAATTGGGTTATCATTGCAGATTAACTAAGTCAGCCACACTTTTGCCTGTTCAGACTAGATTCAATGCTGCGACTTGCTGTCTGTATATGAATGAGATTGTGAGACTACATGGAGTGCCGATGTCCAATGTGTGTCAAACCAAGATCCGAAGTTTGTTTCTAGATTTTGGGGCAGAGTTTACAAGAGCTTTGGGAACCCAAGTTGAAGTTTAGCAGCAATTTCACCCCAGACCGATGGACAACAGAAAAGAACGATTCAGACCTTCAGATATGCTTAGACTATGTGTGTTAGATTTCAAGGGAAGTTGGAAGTACATCTACCGTTAGTAAGAATTCGCTTACAACATAGTTAATCAAGCTAGCATTGGCATGGCGCCGTACGAAGCTTTGTATGTGAAGGAATTGAAGATCGCCGGTATGTTGGACTGAAGTGGGAGACATAAAGCTTCTGATTGGTCCAAATTCCGAGCTAGTTCAAGTTACAACCAAGAAGATTAAGCTCATGCGACAAGGTTCAAAACTGCTCCAATAGTCGACAAGAAGAGTCATGGCCGACAGAGAAAAGAGAGTTGGGTTTGAAGTTTGGGGATCACGTTATTCCTGAAGGTTTTCACCAATGAAGGAATTTCAAGATTTGCGAAAGAAAGGTAAGTTAGCACCTCGTACATCGGCATTTGTAAATAACTGAGAAGTTAACCCAGCTGCCTTATAGACTGGCTTTACCACCAGAACTAAGTCAACGTTCACAATGGTGTTCCATATTCGATGTTGAGGAAGTATATTCGGGGATCCACTACATGTTATTGATTATTCGGGATTGTGGTTAAGAAAATTTAGACACGAGGAGAAGTCATGAGAATTATGACAAACAAGTGGACAGTTGAAGAACAAGTCGATACAGATGGTAAAGGTTGAATGGAAAAGCATTATGGCAAGGAACACATGGGAAAAGGAAGAAGAAGTGAAAATCCGTGCATCCAGAGTTATTTGGTAAGAGCAAGGTAACTTTAAGTTTGGGGACCCAAACTTCTTTAAGAAGGGTAGGATGTAACAACCCCACTCATCTTGGTCTGCTCACATGCAATTATATGTTTTCCGTCTTGTCAACTTGCATTGCGGATCCTTGTCTTGTTTTGCTTAAATGTTGTTTGCTTATGCTTGTTTGTTTGCTTGGTGTGTGTAGCCGCAGGTCATCCTAAAAGCCTAGGTCCCTTTGAGCCTCTTATGCCTAGGACGCATCCTTGGGATCACCTTGACTGAACCTTCACCTTACTTCACCCTGTCCGCATATTGGCCGAGATGTCATTATTAGGCCGAGGTGTTCGTGCACCAAGGCCGGATTGTATTTCTAGGCCGAAAATATTATCGCCGCACCTGTGATCTTTGTTCCGTGATTGGTGCGACCAGACCGAGGTTGGCACATCTAGGCGAGGTGTGGCAAGCTAGGCCAAGTGTCCCTTCTAGCCGAGATAATTGTTTCCTTACTTACCGATTGCCTGTTCTTATCGAGATCATTACCTGGGAGTGCCTATGCCATCTTGCTTGTTTGAGCACACTTTGTCATAGTCCTTGTCTTTTCCATTAGTTACCTTTTTGAGTAGAGCCAACAGCCATTGCCAGTGGTCCGAGCTAGTGTTAAATCACCCGGCA